>JAATWR010001026.1:0-109249 GCA_018703725.1 Brassica juncea | reverse complement strand
CTGGGAAACTGAAATCACCTTATTGAAAGTGGATAACTTCTTTTCCGACTTCCTATGAGATTTATCTCACCTTCCCTGGTGAGTCTCCCACCACTTTATGTATCCCAAATACATGCTTCTACAAAACGTGATTCATCCTGGTTTTTGATTTGGAAACGACACAGAAGAGCCTGTCCTATTCCCCAAACTGGGAGGAACGGGGGAAATCACCTAATTTGAAAGTGGGATAACTTCTTTTCGCCAACTCCTATGAGATTATTCAACTCCTGTGATTCTCCACCACTTATGTATACAAATCAAGCTTCTCACAAAGTGATTCATCCTGGTTTGATGGGAACGACATAAGAGCTGTCACTATTTCCCAAACTGGGAAACTGGAATCACCTGATTTGAAATTGGGATAACTATTTTTTTCCCGACTCCTATGAGATTTATTCAACTTCATGGTGATTCTCCACCACTTTATATATCTAAATCAAGCTTCTCACAATGTAATTCATCCTGGTTTGATTGGAACGACGAAGAAGCTGTGCTATTTCCCAAACTGGGAAACTGGAATCACCTGATTTGAAATTGGGATAACTTTTTTTCCCGACTCCTATGAGATTTATTCAACTTTCTGGTGATTCTCTACCAATTTATGTTTCCAAATCAAGCTTCTCACAAAGTGATTCATCCTGGTTTGATTGGAACGACGAAGAAACTATGCTATTCCCAAACTGGGAAACTGGAATCACCTGATTTGAAAGTGGGATAACTTCTTCTTCCCGACTCCTATGCGATTTATTCAACTTCCTGGTGATTCCCCACCACTTTATATATCCAAATCAAGCTTCTCACAAAGTTATTCATCCTGGTTTGATTGAAACGACGAAAAAGCTGTGCTATTCCCAAACTGGGAAACTGGAATCACCTGATTTGAAAGTGGGATTACTTCTTCTTCCCGACTCCTATGAGATTTATTCAACTTCCTGGTGATTCTCCACCACTTTATGTATCCAAATCAAGCTTCTCACAAAGTGATTCATCCTGGTTTGATTGGAACAACAAAGAAGCTGTCCTATTCCCAAACTGGGAAACTGGAATCACCTGATTTGAAAGTGGGATAACTTCTTTTCGCCAACTCCTATGAGATTTATTCAACTTCCTGGTGATTCTCCACCACTTTATATATCCAAATCAAGCTTGTCACAAAATTTTTCTTCCTGGTTTTATTGAAACGACGAAGAAGCTATGCTTTTCCCAAACTACAAAACTGGATTCACCTGATTTGAAAGTGAGATAAATTCTTCTTCCCAGCTCCTATGAGATTTATTCAACTTCCTGGTGATTCTCCACCACTTTATGTATCAAAATCAAGCTTCTCACAAAGTGATTCATCCTGGTTTGATTGGAACGACAAAGAAGCTGTCCTATTTCCAAACTGGAACTGGAATCACCTGATTTGAAAGTGGTATAACATTCTTTCGTCCAATTCCTATGAGATTTATTCAACTTCTGGTTGCTTCTCCACCACTTTATTATCCAAATCAAGCTTCTCACAAAGTTATTCATCCTGGTTTTATTGAAATGAAGAAGAAGCTGTGCTATCCCAAACTGGGAAACTGGAATCACCTGATTTGAAAGTGGGATAACTACTTTCTTCCAGACTCCTATGAGATTTATTCAACTTTCCTGGTGATTCTCCACCACTTTATGTATCCAAATCAAGCTTCTACAAAGATGATTCATCCTGGTTTGATTGAGAACGACGAAGAAGCTGTGCGTATTCCCAACTAGGGAAACTGGAATCACCTGATTTGAAAGTGGGATAACTTCTTTCATCCCAACTCCTATGAGATTTATTCAACTTCCTGGTGATTCTCCACCACTTTATGTATCCAATCAGCTTCTCACAAAGAGATTCATCCTGGTTTAATTGGAACCGAAGAAACTGTGATATTCCCCAACGGGAAACTGGAATCACCTGATTTGAAAGTGGGATAACTTCTTCTATTCCCAACTCCTATGAGATTTATTCAACTTCCTGGTGAATTCTCCACCACTTTATGTATTCAAAATCCAGCTTCTTACAAAAGAGATTCATCCTGGTTTACTTGAACGACCAAGAAAGCTGTGCTATTCCCCAACTGGGAAACTGGAATCACCTGATTGTGAAAGTGGGATAACTTCTTCATTCCCAACTCCTATGAGATTAATTCAACTTCCTAGTGATTCTCCACCACTTTATGTATCCAAATACAAGCTTCTCACAAGAGTGATTCATCCTGGTTGATTGGAACGACGAAAGAAACTGTGCTATTCCCAAACTGGGAAACTGGAATCACCTGATTTGAAAGTGGGATAACTTCTTCTTCCTGACTCCTATGCGATTTATTCAACTTCCTGGTGATTCCCCACCACTTTATATATCCAAATCAAGCTTCTCACAAAGTTATTCATCCTGGTTTGATTGAAACGACGAAGAAGCTGTGCTATTCCCAAACTGGGAAACTGGAATCACCTGATTTGAAAGTGGGATAACTTCTTCATCCCAACTCCTATGAGATTTATTCAACTTCCTGGTGATTCTCCACCAATTTATGTATCCAAATCAAGCTTCTTTCAAAGTTATTCATCCTGGTTTTATTGAAACGACGAAGAAGCTGTGCTAATCCCAAACTGGGAAACTGGAATCACCTGATTTGAAAGTGGGATAACTTCTTCTTCCCGACTCCTATGAGATTTATTCAACTTCCTGGTGATTCTCCACCACTTTATGTACCCAAATCAAGCTTCTACAAAGTGATTCATCCTGGTTTGATTTGGAACGACAAAGAAGCTGTCCTATTCCCAAACTGGGAAACTGGAATCACCTAATTTGAAAGTGGGATAACTTCTTTTCGCCAACTCCTATGAGATTTATTCAACTTCCTGGTGATTCTCCACCACTTTATGTATCCAAATCAAGCTTCTCACAAAGTGATTCATCCTGGTTTGATTGGAACGACAAAGAAGCTGTGCTATTCCCAAACTGGGAAACTGGAATCACCTGATTTGAAAAGTGGGATAACTTCTTCTTTCCCGACTCCTATGAGATTTATTCAACTTCCTGGTGATTCTCCACCACTTTATATATCCAAATCAAGCTTCTCACAATGTATTCATCCTGGTTGATTGAACGACGAAGAAGCTGTGCTATTCCCAAACTGGGAAACTGGAATCACCTGATTTGAAAGTGGGATAACTTCTTCTTCCCGACTCCTATGAGATTTATTCAACTTCCTGGTGATTCTCCACAATTTATGTATCCAAATCAAGCTTCTCACAAAGTGATTCATCCTGGTTTGATTGGAACGACGAAGAACTATGTCTATTCCAAACTGGGAAACTGGAATCACCTGATTTGAAAGTGGGATAACTTCTTCTTCCCGACTCCTATGCGATTTATTCAACTTCCTGGTGATTCCCCACCACTTTATATATCCAAATCAAGCTTCTCACAAAGTTATTCATCCTGGTTTGATTGAAACGACGAAGAAGCTGTGCTATTCCCAAACTGGGAAACTGGAATCACCTGATTTGAAAGTGGGATTACTTCTTCTTCCCGACTCCTATGAGATTTATTCAACTTCCTGGTGATTCTCCACCACTTTATGTATCCAAATCAAGCTTCTCACAAAGTGATTCATCCTGGTTTGATTGGAACAACAAAGAAGCTGTCCTATTCCCAAACTGGGAAACTGGAATCACCTGATTTGAAAGTGGGATAACTTCTTTTCGCCAACTCCTATGAGATTTATTCAACTTCCTGGTGATTCTCCACCACTTTATATATCCAAATCAAGCTTGTCACAAAATTTTCTTCCTGGTTTTATTGAAACGACGAAGAAGCTATGCTTTTCCCAAACTAAAAACTGGATTCACCTGATTTGAAAGTGGGATAAATTCTTCTTCCCAGCTCCTATGAGATTTATTCAACTTCCTGGTGATTCTCCACCACTTTATGTATCAAAATCAAGCTTCTCACAAAGTGATTCATCCTGGTTTGATTGGAACGACAAAGAAGCTGTCCTATTTCCAAACTGGGAAACTGGAATCACCTGATTTGAAAGTGGGATAACATCTTTTCGCCAATTCCTATGAGATTTATTCAACTTCCTGGTGATTCTACACCACTTTATATATCCAAATCAAACTTCTCACAAAGTTATTCATCCTGGTTTTATTGAAATGAAGAAGAAGCTGTGCTATTCCCAAACTGGGAAACTGGAATCACCTGATTTGAAAGTGGGATAACTACTTCTTCCCGACTCCTATGAGATTTATTCAATTTCCTGGTGATTCTCCACCACTTTATGTATTCAAATCAAGCTTCTTACAAAGAGATTCATCCTGGTTTGATTGGAACGAAGAAGAAGCTGTGGTATTCCCCAACTAGGAAACTGGAATCACCTGATTTGAAAGTGGGATAACTTCTTCATCCCAACTCCTATGAGATTTATTCAACTTCCTGGTGATTCTCCACCACTTTATGTATTCAAATCCAGCTTCTTACAAAGAGATTCATCCTGGTTTAATTGGAACGACCAAGAAACTGTGGTATTCCCCAACTGGGAAACTGGAATCACCTGATTTGAAAGTGGGATAACTTCTTCATCCCAACTTCTATGAGATTTATTCAACTTCCGGGTGATTCTCCACCAATTTATGTATCCAAATCAAGCTTCTTACAAAGAGATTCATCATGGTTTGATTGGAACGATGAAGAAGCTGTGGTATTCCCAAACTGGGAAACTGGAATCACCTGACTTGAAAGTGGGATAACTTCTTCATCCCAACTCCTATGAGATTTATTCAACTTCCTGGTGATTCTTCACCACTTTATGTATCCAAATCAAGCTTTTCACAAAGTGATTCATCCTTGTTTTATTGAAACGACGAAGAAGTTGTGCTATTCCCAAACTGGGAAACTGGAATCACCTGATTTGAAAGTGGGATAACTTCTTCTTCCCGACTCCTATGAGATTTATTCAACTTCCTGGTGATTCTCCACCACTTTATGTATCCAAATCAAGCTTCTCACATAGTGATTCATCCTGGTTTGATTGGAACGACAAAGAAGCTGTCCTATTCCCAAACTGGGAAACTGGAATCACCTCATTCGAAAGTGGGATAACTTCTTTTCACCAACTCCTATGAGATTTATTCAACTTCCTGGTGATTCTCCACCACTTTATATATCCAAATCAAGCTTCTCACAAAGTTATTCATCCTGTTTTATTGGCACGACCAAGAAACTGTGGTATTCCCCAACTGGGAAACTGGATTCACCTGATTTGAAAGTGGGATAACTTCTTCATCCCAACTTCTATGAGATTTATTCAACTTCCTGGTGATTCTCCACCAATTTATGTATCCAAATCAAGCTTCTTACAAAGAGATTCATCCTGGTTTGATTGGAACGACGAAGAAGCTGTGGTATTCTCAAACTGGGAAACTGGAATCACCTGACTTGAAAGTGGGATAACTTCTTCATCCCAACTCCTATGAGATTTATTCAACTTCCTGGTGATTCTTCACCACTTTATGTATCCAAATCAAGCTTCTCACAAAGTGATTCATCCTTGTTTGATTGAAACGACGAAGAAGCTGTGCTATTCCCAAACTGGGAAACTGGAATCACCTGATTTGAAAGTGGGATAACTTCTTCTTCCCGACTCCTATGAGATTTATTCAACTTCCTGGTGATTCTCCACCACTTTATGTATCCAAATCAAGCTTCTCACAAAGTGATCCATCCTGGTTTGATTGGAACGACAAAGAAGCTGTCCTATTCCCAAACTGGGAAACTGGAATCACCTGATTTGAAAGTGGGATAACTTCTTTTCGCCAACTCCTATGAGATTTATTCAACTTCCTGGTGATTCTCCACCACTTTATATATCCAAATCAAGCTTGTCACAAAATTTTTCTTCCTGGTTTTATTGAAACGACGAAGAAGCTATGCTTTTCCCAAACTAAAAAACTGGATTCACCTGATTTGAAAGTGGGATAAATTCTTCTTCCCAGCTCCTATGAGATTTATTCAACTTCCTGGTGATTCTCCACCACTTTATTTATCCAAATCAAGCTTCTCACAAAGTGATTCATCCTGGTTTGATTGGAACGACGAAGAAACTGTGCTATTCCCAAACTGGGAAACTGGAATCACCTGATTTGAAAGTGGGATAACTTCTTTTCGCCAATTCCTATGAGATTTATTCAACTTCCTCGTGATTCTACACCACTTTATATATCCAAATCAAGCTTCTCACAAAGTTATTCATCCTGGTTTTATTGAAATGAAGAAGAAGCTGTGCTATTCCCAAACTGGGAAAATGGAATCACCTGATTTGAAAGTGGGATAACTACTTCTTCCCGACTCCTATGAGATTTATTCAATTTCCTGGTGATTCTCCACCAATTTATGTATCCAAATCAAGCTTCATACAAAGAGATTCATCCTGGTTTGATTGGAACGACGAAGAAGGTGTGGTATTCCCAAACTGGGAAACTGGAATCACCTGACTTGAAAGTGGGATAACTTCTGCATCCCAACTCCTATGAGATTTATTCAACTTCATGGTCATTCTCCACCACTTTATGTATCCAAATCAAGCTTCTCACAAAGTGATTCATCCTGGTTTGATTGGAACGACGAAGAAACTGTGGTTTTCCCCAACTGGGAAACTGGAATCACCTGATTTGAAAGTGGGATAACTTCTTCATCCCAACTCCTATGAGATTTATTCAACTTCCTGGTGATTCTCCACCACTTTATGTATCCAAATCAAGCTTCTCAAAAAGTGATTCATCCTGGTTTGATTGGAACGACAAAGAAGCTGTCCTATTCCCAAACTGGGAAACTGGAATCACCTGATTTGAAAGTGGGATAACTTCTTTTCGCCAACTCCTATGAGATTTATTCAACTTACTGGTGATTCTCAACCACTTTATATATCCAAATCAAGCTTCTCACAAAGTTATTCATCCTGGTTTTATTGAAACGACGAAGAAGCTGTGCTATTCCCAAACTGGGAAATTGGAATCACCTTATTTGAAATTGGGATAACTTTTTTTCCCGACTCCTATGAGATTTATTCAACTTCCTGGTGATTCTCCACCACTTTATATATTCAACTCAAGCTTCTTACAAAGATATTCATCCTGGATTGATTGGAACGACCAAGAAACTGTGGTATTCCCCAACTGGGAAACTGGAGACACCTGATTTGAAAGTGGGATAACTTCTTCATCCCAACTCCTATGAGATTTATTCCACTTCCTGGTGATTCTCCACCAATTTATGTATCCAAATCAAGCTTCTTACAAAGAGATTCATCCTGGTTTGATTGGAACGACGAAGAAGCTGTGGTATTCCTAAACTGGGAAATTGGAATCACCTGACTTGAAAGTGGGATAACTTCGTCATCCAAACTCCTATGAGATTTATTCAACTTCCTGGTGATTCTCCACCACTTTGTGTATCCAAATCAAGCTTCTCACATAGTGATTCATCCTGGTTTGATTGGAACGACAAAGAAGCTGTCCTATTCCCAAACTGGGAAACTGGAATCACCTGATTTGAAAGTGGGATAACTTCTTTTCGCTAACTCCTATGAGATTTATTCAACTTCCTGGTGATTCCCCACCACTTTATATATCCAAATCAAGCTTCTCGCAAAGTGATTCATCCTGGTTTGATTGGAACGACAAAGAAGCTGTCCTATTTCCAAACTGGGAAACTGGAATCACTTGATTTGAAAGTGGGATAACTTCTTTTCGCCAATTCCTATGAGATTTATTCAACTTCCTGGTGATTCTACACCACTTTATATATCCAAATCAAGCTTCTCACAAAGTTATTCATCCTGGTTTTATTGAAATGAAGAAGAAGCTGTGCTATTCCCAAACTGGGAAACTGGAATCACCTGATTTGAAAGTGGGATAACTACTTCTTCCCGACTCCTATGAGATTTATTCAATTTCCTGGTGATTCTCCACCACTTTATGTATTCAAATCAAGCTTCTTACAAAGAGATTCATCCTGGTTTGATTGGAACGAAGAAGAAGCTGTGGTATTCCCCAACTAGGAAACTGGAATCACCTGATTTGAAAGTGGGATAACTTCTTCATCCCAACTCCTATGAGATTTATTCAACTTCCTGGTGATTCTCCACCACTTTATGTATCAAAATCAAGCTTCTCACAAAGTGATTCATCCTGGTTTGATTGGAACGACAAAGAAGCTGTCCTATTCCCAAACTGGGAAACTGGAATCACCTGATTTGAAAGTGGGATAACTTCTTTTCGCCAACTCCTATGAGATTTATTCAACTTCCTGGTGATTCTCCACCACTTTATATATCCAAATCAAGCTTCTCAAAAAGTTATTCATCCTGGTTTTATTGAAACGACGAAGAAGCTGTGCTATTCCCAAACTGGGAAACTGGATTCACCTGATTTGAAAGTCGGATAAATTCTTCTTCCCAACTCCTATGAGATTTATTTAACTTCCTGGTGATTCTCCACCACTTTATGTATCCAAATCAAGCTTCTCACATAGTGATTCATCCTGGTTTGATTGGAACGACAAAGAAGCTGTCCTATTCCCAAACTGGGAAACTGGAATCACCTAATTTGAAATTGGAATAACTTCTTTTCGCCAACTCCTATGAGATTTATTCAACTTCCTGGTGATTCTCCACCACTTTATATATCCAAATCAAGTTTCTCACAAAGTTATTCATCCTGGTTTTATTGAAACGACGAAGAAGCTGTGCTATTCCCAAACTGGGAAACTGGAATCACCTGATTTGAAATTGGGATAACTTTTTTTTCCTGACTCCTATGAGATTTATTCCACTTCCTGGTGATTCTCCACCACTTTATGTATTCAAATCAAGCTTCTTACAAAGAGATTCATCCTGGTTTGATTGGAACGACCAAGAAACTGTGGTATTCTCCAACTGGGAAACTGGAATCACCTGATTTGAAAGTGGGATAACTTCTTTTCGCCAACTCCTATGAGATTTATTCAACTTCCTGGTGATTCTCCACCACTTTATATATCCAAATCAGGCTTCTCAATAAATTATTCATCCTGGTTTTATTGAAATGATGAAGAAGCTGTGCTATTCCCAAACTGGGAAACTGGAATCACCTGATTTGAAAGTGGGATAACTACTTCTTCCCGACTCCTATGAGATTTATTAAATTTCCTGGTGATTCTCCACCATTTTATGTATTCAAATCAAGCTTCTTACAAAGAGATTCATCCTGGTTTGATTGGAACGACGAAGAAGCAGTGGTATTCCCCAACTGGGAAACTGGAATCACCTGATTTGAAAGTGGGATAACTTCTTCATCCCAACTCCTATGAGATTTATTCAACTTCCTGGTGATTCTCCACCACTTTATGTATCCAAATCAAGCTTCTCACAAAGTGATTCATCCTGGTTTGATTGGAACGACAAAGAAGCTGTCTTATTCCCAAACTGGGAAACTAAAATCACCTAATTTGAAAGTGGGATAACTTTTTTGCGCCAACTCCTATGAGATTTATTCAACTTCCTGGTGATTCTCCACCACTTTGTATATCCAAATTAAGCTTCTCACAAAGTTATTCATCCTGGTTTTATTGAAACGACGAAGCTGTGCTATTCCCAAACTGGGAAACTGGATTCACCTGATTTGAAAGTCGGATAAATTCTTCTTCCCAACTCCTATGAGATATATTTAACTTCCTGGTGATTCTACACCACTTTATGTATCCAAATCAAGCTTCTCACATAGTGATTCATCCTGGTTTGATTGGAACGACAAAGAAGCTGTCCTATTCCCAAACTGGGAAACTGGAATCACCTAATTTGAAAGTGGGATAACTTCTTTTCGCCATCTCCTATGAGATTTATTCAACTTCCTGGTGATTCTCCACCACTTTATATATCCAAATCAAGCTTCTCACAAAGTTATTCATCCTGGTTTTATTGAAACGACGAAGAAGCTGTGCTATTCCCAAACTAGGAAACTGGAACCACCTTATTTGAAATTGGGATAACTTTTTTCTCCCGACTCCTATGAGATTTTATCAACTTGCTGGTGATTCTCCACCACTTTATGTATTCAAATCAAGCTTCTTACAAAGAGATTCATCCTGGTTTGATTGGAACGACCAAGAAACTGTGGTATACCCCAACTGGGAAACTGGAATCACCTGATTTGAAAGTGGGATAACTTCTTCATCCCAACTCCTATGAGATTTATTCAACTTCCTGGTGATTCTCCACCACTTTATGTATCCAAATCAAGCTTCTCACATAGTGATTCGTCCTGGTTTGATTGAAACGACAAAGAAGCTGTCCTATTCCCAAACTGGGAAACTGGAACCACCTAATTTGAAAGTGGGATAACTTCTTTTCGCCAACTCCTATGAGATTTATTCAACTTCCTGGTGATTCTCCACCACTTTATATATCCAAATCAAGCTTGTCACAAAATTTTTCTTCCTGGTTTTATTGAAACGACGAAGAAGCTATGCTTTTCCCAAACTAAAAAACTGGATTCACCTGATTTGAAAGTGGGATAAATTCTTCTTCCCAGCTCCTATGAGATTTATTCAACTTCCTGGTGATTCTCCACCACTTTATTTATCCAAATCAAGCTTCTCACAAAGTGATTCATCCTGGTTTGATTGGAACGACGAAGAAACTGTGCTATTCCCAAACTGGGAAACTGGAATCACCTGATTTGAAAGTGGGATAACTTCTTTTCGCCAATTCCTATGAGATTTATTCAACTTCCTCGTGATTCTACACCACTTTATATATCCAAATCAAGCTTCTCACAAAGTTATTCATCCTGGTTTTATTGAAATGAAGAAGAAGCTGTGCTATTCCCAAACTGGGAAAATGGAATCACCTGATTTGAAAGTGGGATAACTACTTCTTCCCGACTCCTATGAGATTTATTCAATTTCCTGGTGATTCTCCACCAATTTATGTATCCAAATCAAGCTTCATACAAAGAGATTCATCCTGGTTTGATTGGAACGACGAAGAAGGTGTGGTATTCCCAAACTGGGAAACTGGAATCACCTGACTTGAAAGTGGGATAACTTCTGCATCCCAACTCCTATGAGATTTATTCAACTTCATGGTCATTCTCCACCACTTTATGTATCCAAATCAAGCTTCTCACAAAGTGATTCATCCTGGTTTGATTGGAACGACGAAGAAACTGTGGTTTTCCCCAACTGGGAAACTGGAATCACCTGATTTGAAAGTGGGATAACTTCTTCATCCCAACTCCTATGAGATTTATTCAACTTCCTGGTGATTCTCCACCACTTTATGTATCCAAATCAAGCTTCTCAAAAAGTGATTCATCCTGGTTTGATTGGAACGACAAAGAAGCTGTCCTATTCCCAAACTGGGAAACTGGAATCACCTGATTTGAAAGTGGGATAACTTCTTTTCGCCAACTCCTATGAGATTTATTCAACTTACTGGTGATTCTCAACCACTTTATATATCCAAATCAAGCTTCTCACAAAGTTATTCATCCTGGTTTTATTGAAACGACGAAGAAGCTGTGCTATTCCCAAACTGGGAAATTGGAATCACCTTATTTGAAATTGGGATAACTTTTTTTCCCGACTCCTATGAGATTTATTCAACTTCCTGGTGATTCTCCACCACTTTATATATTCAACTCAAGCTTCTTACAAAGATATTCATCCTGGTTTGATTGGAACGACCAAGAAACTGTGGTATTCCCCAACTGGGAAACTGGAGACACCTGATTTGAAAGTGGGATAACTTCTTCATCCCAACTCCTATGAGATTTATTCCACTTCCTGGTGATTCTCCACCAATTTATGTATCCAAATCAAGCTTCTTACAAAGAGATTCATCCTGGTTTGATTGGAACGACGAAGAAGCTGTGGTATTCCTAAACTGGGAAATTGGAATCACCTGACTTGAAAGTGGGATAACTTCGTCATCCAAACTCCTATGAGATTTATTCAACTTCCTGGTGATTCTCCACCACTTTGTGTATCCAAATCAAGCTTCTCACATAGTGATTCATCCTGGTTTGATTGGAACGACAAAGAAGCTGTCCTATTCCCAAACTGGGAAACTGGAATCACCTGATTTGAAAGTGGGATAACTTCTTTTCGCTAACTCCTATGAGATTTATTCAACTTCCTGGTGATTCCCCACCACTTTATATATCCAAATCAAGCTTCTCGCAAAGTGATTCATCCTGGTTTGATTGGAACGACAAAGAAGCTGTCCTATTTCCAAACTGGGAAACTGGAATCACTTGATTTGAAAGTGGGATAACTTCTTTTCGCCAATTCCTATGAGATTTATTCAACTTCCTGGTGATTCTACACCACTTTATATATCCAAATCAAGCTTCTCACAAAGTTATTCATCCTGGTTTTATTGAAATGAAGAAGAAGCTGTGCTATTCCCAAACTGGGAAACTGGAATCACCTGATTTGAAAGTGGGATAACTACTTCTTCCCGACTCCTATGAGATTTATTCAATTTCCTGGTGATTCTCCACCACTTTATGTATTCAAATCAAGCTTCTTACAAAGAGATTCATCCTGGTTTGATTGGAACGAAGAAGAAGCTGTGGTATTCCCCAACTAGGAAACTGGAATCACCTGATTTGAAAGTGGGATAACTTCTTCATCCCAACTCCTATGAGATTTATTCAACTTCCTGGTGATTCTCCACCACTTTATGTATCAAAATCAAGCTTCTCACAAAGTGATTCATCCTGGTTTGATTGGAACGACAAAGAAGCTGTCCTATTCCCAAACTGGGAAACTGGAATCACCTGATTTGAAAGTGGGATAACTTCTTTTCGCCAACTCCTATGAGATTTATTCAACTTCCTGGTGATTCTCCACCACTTTATATATCCAAATCAAGCTTCTCAAAAAGTTATTCATCCTGGTTTTATTGAAACGACGAAGAAGCTGTGCTATTCCCAAACTGGGAAACTGGATTCACCTGATTTGAAAGTCGGATAAATTCTTCTTCCCAACTCCTATGAGATTTATTTAACTTCCTGGTGATTCTCCACCACTTTATGTATCCAAATCAAGCTTCTCACATAGTGATTCATCCTGGTTTGATTGGAACGACAAAGAAGCTGTCCTATTCCCAAACTGGGAAACTGGAATCACCTAATTTGAAATTGGAATAACTTCTTTTCGCCAACTCCTATGAGATTTATTCAACTTCCTGGTGATTCTCCACCACTTTATATATCCAAATCAAGTTTCTCACAAAGTTATTCATCCTGGTTTTATTGAAACGACGAAGAAGCTGTGCTATTCCCAAACTGGGAAACTGGAATCACCTGATTTGAAATTGGGATAACTTTTTTTTCCTGACTCCTATGAGATTTATTCCACTTCCTGGTGATTCTCCACCACTTTATGTATTCAAATCAAGCTTCTTACAAAGAGATTCATCCTGGTTTGATTGGAACGACCAAGAAACTGTGGTATTCTCCAACTGGGAAACTGGAATCACCTGATTTGAAAGTGGGATAACTTCTTTTCGCCAACTCCTATGAGATTTATTCAACTTCCTGGTGATTCTCCACCACTTTATATATCCAAATCAGGCTTCTCAATAAATTATTCATCCTGGTTTTATTGAAATGATGAAGAAGCTGTGCTATTCCCAAACTGGGAAACTGGAATCACCTGATTTGAAAGTGGGATAACTACTTCTTCCCGACTCCTATGAGATTTATTAAATTTCCTGGTGATTCTCCACCATTTTATGTATTCAAATCAAGCTTCTTACAAAGAGATTCATCCTGGTTTGATTGGAACGACGAAGAAGCAGTGGTATTCCCCAACTGGGAAACTGGAATCACCTGATTTGAAAGTGGGATAACTTCTTCATCCCAACTCCTATGAGATTTATTCAACTTCCTGGTGATTCTCCACCACTTTATGTATCCAAATCAAGCTTCTCACAAAGTGATTCATCCTGGTTTGATTGGAACGACAAAGAAGCTGTCTTATTCCCAAACTGGGAAACTAAAATCACCTAATTTGAAAGTGGGATAACTTTTTTGCGCCAACTCCTATGAGATTTATTCAACTTCCTGGTGATTCTCCACCACTTTGTATATCCAAATTAAGCTTCTCACAAAGTTATTCATCCTGGTTTTATTGAAACGACGAAGCTGTGCTATTCCCAAACTGGGAAACTGGATTCACCTGATTTGAAAGTCGGATAAATTCTTCTTCCCAACTCCTATGAGATATATTTAACTTCCTGGTGATTCTACACCACTTTATGTATCCAAATCAAGCTTCTCACATAGTGATTCATCCTGGTTTGATTGGAACGACAAAGAAGCTGTCCTATTCCCAAACTGGGAAACTGGAATCACCTAATTTGAAAGTGGGATAACTTCTTTTCGCCATCTCCTATGAGATTTATTCAACTTCCTGGTGATTCTCCACCACTTTATATATCCAAATCAAGCTTCTCACAAAGTTATTCATCCTGGTTTTATTGAAACGACGAAGAAGCTGTGCTATTCCCAAACTAGGAAACTGGAACCACCTTATTTGAAATTGGGATAACTTTTTTCTCCCGACTCCTATGAGATTTTATCAACTTGCTGGTGATTCTCCACCACTTTATGTATTCAAATCAAGCTTCTTACAAAGAGATTCATCCTGGTTTGATTGGAACGACCAAGAAACTGTGGTATACCCCAACTGGGAAACTGGAATCACCTGATTTGAAAGTGGGATAACTTCTTCATCCCAACTCCTATGAGATTTATTCAACTTCCTGGTGATTCTCCACCACTTTATGTATCCAAATCAAGCTTCTCACATAGTGATTCATCCTGGTTTGATTGAAACGACAAAGAAGCTGTCCTATTCCCAAACTGGGAAACTGGAACCACCTAATTTGAAAGTGGGATAACTTCTTTTCGCCAACTCCTATGAGATTTATTCAACTTCCTGGTGATTCTCCACCACTTTATATATCCAAATCAATTTTCTCACAAAGTTATTCATTCTGGTTTTATTGAAACGGCGAAGAAGTTGTGCTATTCCCAAAATGGGAAACTGGAATCACCTTATTTGAAATTGGGATAATTTTTTTTCCCCGACTCCTATGAGATTTATTCAACTTCCTGGTGATTCTCCACCACTTTATGTATTTAAATCAAGCTTCTTACAAAGAGATTCATCCTGGTTTGATTGGAACGACCAAGAAACTGTGGTATTCCCCAACTGGGAAACTGGAATCACCTGATTTGAAAGTGGGATAACTTCTTTTCGCCAACTCCTATGAGATTTATTCAACTTCCTGGTGATTCTCCACCAATTTATGCATCCAAATCAAGCTTCATACAAAGAGATTCATCCTGGTTTGATTGGAACGACGAAGAAGCTGTGGTATTCCCAAACTGGGAAACTGGAATCACCTGACTTGAAAGTGGGATAACTTCTGCATCCCAACTCCTATGAGATTTATTCAACTTCATGGTCATTCTCCACCACTTTATGTATCCAAACCAAGCTTCTCACAAAGTGATTCATCCTGGTTTGATTGGAACGACGAAGAAACTGTGGTTTTCCCCAACTGGGAAACTGGAATCACCTGATTTGAAAGTGGGATAACTTCTTCATCCCAACTCCTATGAGATTTATTCAACTTCCTGGTGATTCTCCACCACTTTATGTATCCAAATCAAGCTTCTCTAAAAGTGATTCATCCTGGTTTGATTGGAACGACAAAGAAGCTGTCCTATTCCCAAACTGGGAAACTGGAATCACCTGATTTGAAAGTGGGATAACTTCTTTTCGCCAACTCCTATGAGATTTATTCAACTTACTGGTGATTCTCAACCACTTTATATATCCAAATCAAGCTTCTCACAAAGTTATTCATCCTGGTTTTATTGAAACGACGAAGAAGCTGTGCTATTCCCAAACTGGGAAATTGGAATCACCTTATTTGAAATTGGGATAACTTTTTTTCCCGACTCCTATGAGATTTATTCAACTTCCTGGTGATTCTCCACCACTTTATATATTCAACTCAAGCTTCTTACAAAGATATTCATCCTGGTTTGATTGGAACGACCAAGAAACTGTGGTATTCCCCAACTGGGAAACTGGAGACACCTGATTTGAAAGTGGGATAACTTCTTCATCCCAACTCCTATGAGATTTATTCCACTTCCTGGTGATTCTCCACCAATTTATGTATCCAAATCAAGCTTCTTACAAAGAGATTCATCCTGGTTTGATTGGAACGACGAAGAAGCTGTGGTATTCCTAAACTGGGAAATTGGAATCACCTGACTTGAAAGTGGGATAACTTCGTCATCCAAACTCCTATGAGATTTATTCAACTTCCTGGTGATTCTCCACCACTCTGTGTATCCAAATCAAGCTTCTCACATAGTGATTCATCCTGGTTTGATTGGAACGACAAAGAAGCTGTCCTATTCCCAAACTGGGAAACTGGAATCACCTGATTTGAAAGTGGGATAACTTCTTTTCGCTAACTCCTATGAGATTTATTCAACTTCCTGGTGATTCCCCACCACTTTATATATCCAAATCAAGCTTCTCACAAAGTTATTCATCCTGGTTTTATTGAAACGACAAAGAAGCTGTCATATTCCCAAACTGGGAAACTGGATTCACCTGATTTGAAAGTCGGATAAATTCTTCTTCCCAACTCCTATGAGATTTATTTAACTTCCTGGTGATTCTCCACCACTTTATGTATCCAAATCAAGCTACTCACATAGTGATTCATCCTGGTTTGATTGGAACGACAAAGAAGCTGTCCTATTTCCCAAACTGGGAAACTGGAATCACCTAATTTGAAAGTGGGATAACTTCTTTTCGCCAACTCCTATGAGATTTATTCAACTTCCTGGTGATTCTCAACCACTTTATATATCCAAATCAAGCTTCTCACAAAGTTATTCATCCTGGTTTTATTGAAACGACGAAGAAGCTATGCTATTCCCAAACTGGGAAATTGGAATCACCTGATTTGAAATTGGGATAACTTTTTTTCCCGACTCCTATGAGATTTATTCAACTTCCTGGTGATTCTCCACCACTTTATGTATTCAACTCAAGCTTCTTACAAAGAGATTCATCCTGGTTTGATTGGAACGACCAAGAAACTGTGGTATTCCCCAACTGGGAAACTGGAGACACCTGATTTGAAAGTGGGATAACTTCTTCATCCCAACTCCTATGAGATTTATTCAACTTCCTGGTGATTCTCCACCAATTTATGTATCCAAATCAAGCTTCTTACAAAGAGATTCATCCTGGTTTGATTGGAACGACGAAGAAGCTGTGGCATTCCTAAACTGGGAAATTGGAATCACCTGATTTGAAAGTGGGATAACGTCTTCATCCCAACTCCTATGAGATTTATTCAACTTCCTGGTGATTCTCCACCACTTTATGTATCCAAATCAACCTTCTCACATAGTGATTCATCCTGTTTTGATTGGAACGACAAAGAAGCTGTCCTATTCCCAAACTGGGAAATTGGAATCACCTGATTTGAAAGTGGGATAACTTCTTTTCGCCAACTCCTATGAGATTTATTCAACTTCCTGGGGATTCTCCACCACTTTATTTATCCAAATCAAGCTTCTCACATAGTGATTCATCCTGGTTTGATTGGAACGACAAAGAAGCTGTCCTATTCCCAAACTGGGAAACTGGAATCACCTAATTTGAAAGTGGGATAACTTCTTCATCCCAACTCCTATGAGATTTATTCAACTTCCTGGAGATTCTCCACCACTTTATATATCCAAATCAAGCTTGTCACAAAATTATTCATCCTGGTTTTATTGAAACGACGAAGAAGCTGTGCTATTCCCAAACTGGGAAATTGGAATCACCTGATTTGAAATTGGGATAACTTTTTTTTCCCGACTCCTATGAGATTTATTCAACTTCCTGGTGATTCTCCACCACTTTATGTATTCAACTCAAGCTTCTTACAAAGAGATTCTTCCTGGACTGATTGGAACGACAAAGAAACTGTGGTATTCCCCAACTGGGAAACTGGAGACACCTGATTTGAAAGTGGGATAACTTCTTCATCCCAACTCCTATGAGATTTATTCAACTTCCTGGTGATTCTCCACCAATTTATGTATCCAAATCAAGCTTCTTACAAAGAGATTCATCCTGGTTTGATTGGAACGACGAAGAAGCTGTGGCATTCCTAAACTGGGAAATTGGAATCACCTGATTTGAAAGTGGGATAACGTCTTCATCCCAACTCCTATGAGATTTATTCAACTTCCTGGTGATTCTCCACCACTTTATGTATCCAAATCAACCTTCTCACATAGTGATTCATCCTGTTTTGATTGGAACGACAAAGAAGCTGTCCTATTCCCAAACTGGGAAATTGGAATCACCTGATTTGAAAGTGGGATAACTTCTTTTCGCTAACTCCTATGAGATTTATTCAACTTCCTGGTGATTCCCCACCACTTCATATATCCAAATCAAGCTTCTCACAAAGTTATTCATTCTGGTTTTATTGAAACAACAAAGAAGCTGTCCTATTCCCAAACTGGGAAACTGGATTCACCTGATTTGAAAGTCGGATAAATTCTTCGTCCCAACTCCTATGAGATTTATTTAACTTCCTGGTGATTCTCCACCACTTTATGTATCCAAATCAAGCTACTCACATAGTGATTCATCCTGGTTTGATTGGAACGACAAAGAAGCTGTCCTATTCCCAAACTGGGAAACTGGAATCACCTAATTTGAAAGTGGGATAACTTCTTTTCGCCAACTCCTATGAGATTTATTCAACTTCCTGGTGATTCTCAACCACTTTATATATCCAAATCAAGCTTCTCACAAAGTTATTCATCCTGGTTTAATTGAAACGGCGAAGAAGCTGTGCAATTCCCAAACTGGGAAATTGGAATCACCTGATTTGAAATTGGGATAACTTTTTTTCCCGACTCCTATGAGATTTATTCAACTTCCTGGTGATTCTCCACCACTTTATGAATTCAACTCAAGCTTCTTACAAAGAGATCCATCCTGGTTTGATTGGAACGACCAAGAAACTGTGGTATTCCCCAACTGGGAAACTGGAGACGCCTGATTTGAAAGTGGGATAACTTCTTTTCGCTAACTCCTATGAGATTTATTCAACTTCCTGGTGATTCCCCACCACTTTATATATCCAAATCAAGCTTCTCACAAAGTTATTCATCCTGGTTTTATTGAAACGACAAAGAAGCTGTCCTATTCCCAAACTGGGAAACTGGAATCACCTGATTTGAAAGTGGGATAACTTCTTTTCGCCAACTCCTATGAGATTTATTCAACTTACTGGTGATTCTCAACCACTTTATATATCCAAATCAAGCTTCTCACAAAGTTATTCATCCTGGTTTTATTGAAACGACGAAGAAGCTGTGCTATTCCCAAACTGGGAAATTGGAATCACCTTATTTGAAATTGGGATAACTTTTTTTCCCGACTCCTATGAGATTTATTCAACTTCCTGGTGATTCTCCACCACTTTATATATTCAACTCAAGCTTCTTACAAAGATATTCATCCTGGTTTGATTGGAACGACCAAGAAACTGTGGTATTCCCCAACTGGGAAACTGGAGACACCTGATTTGAAAGTGGGATAACTTCTTCATCCCAACTCCTATGAGATTTATTCCACTTCCTGGTGATTCTCCACCAATTTATGTATCCAAATCAAGCTTCTTACAAAGAGATTCATCCTGGTTTGATTGGAACGACGAAGAAGCTGTGGTATTCCTAAACTGGGAAATTGGAATCACCTGACTTGAAAGTGGGATAACTTCGTCATCCAAACTCCTATGAGATTTATTCAACTTCCTGGTGATTCTCCACCACTCTGTGTATCCAAATCAAGCTTCTCACATAGTGATTCATCCTGGTTTGATTGGAACGACAAAGAAGCTGTCCTATTCCCAAACTGGGAAACTGGAATCACCTGATTTGAAAGTGGGATAACTTCTTTTCGCTAACTCCTATGAGATTTATTCAACTTCCTGGTGATTCCCCACCACTTTATATATCCAAATCAAGCTTCTCACAAAGTTATTCATCCTGGTTTTATTGAAACGACAAAGAAGCTGTCCTATTCCCAAACTGGGAAACTGGATTCACCTGATTTGAAAGTCGGGTAAATTCTTCTTCCCAACTCCTATGAGATTTATTTAACTTCCTGGTGATTCTCCACCACTTTATGTATCCAAATCAAGCTACTCACATAGTGATTCATCCTGGTTTGATTGGAACGACAAAGAAGTTGTCCTATTTCCCAAACTGGGAAACTGGAATCACCTAATTTGAAAGTGGGATAACTTCTTTTTGCCAACTCCTATGAGATTTATTCAACTTCCTGGTGATTCTCAACCACTTTATATATCCAAATCAAGCTTCTCACAAAGTTATTCATCCTGGTTTTATTGAAACGACGAAGAAGCTATGCTATTCCCAAACTGGGAAATTGGAATCACCTGATTTGAAATTGGGATAACTTTTTTTCCCGACTCCTATGAGATTTATTCAACTTCCTGGTGATTCTCCACCACTTTATGTATTCAACTCAAGCTTCTTACAAAGAGATTCATCCTGGTTTGATTGGAACGACCAAGAAACTGTGGTATTCCCCAACTGGGAAACTGGAGACACCTGATTTGAAAGTGGGATAACTTCTTCATCCCAACTCCTATGAGATTTATTAAACTTCCTGGTGACTCTCCACCAATTTATGTATCCAAATCAAGCTTCTTACAAAGAGATTCATCCTGGTTTGATTGGAACGACGAAGAAGCTGTGGCATTCCTAAACTGGGAAATTGGAATCACCTGATTTGAAAGTGGGATAACGTCTTCATCCCAACTCCTATGAGATTTATTCAACTTCCTGGTGATTCTCCACCACTTTATGTATCCAAATCAACCTTCTCACATAGTGATTCATCCTGGTTTGATTGGAACGACAAAGAAGTTGTCCTATTCCCAAACTGGGAAATTGGAATCACCTGATTTGAAAGTGGGATAACTTCTTTTCGCCAACTCCTATGAGATTTATTCAACTTCCTGGGGATTCTCCACCACTTTATTTATCCAAATCAAGCTTCTCACATAGTGATTCATCCTGGTTTGATTGGAACGACAAAGAAGCTGTCCTATTCCCAAACTGGGAAACTGGAATCACCTAATTTGAAAGTGGGATAACTTCTTCATCCCAACTCCTATGAGATTTATTCAACTTCCTGGAGATTCTCCACCACTTTATATATCCAAATCAAGCTTGTCACAAAATTATTCATCCTGGTTTTATTGAAACGACGCAGAAGCTGTGCTATTCCCAAACTGGGAAATTGGAATCACCTGATTTGTAATTGGGATAACTTTTTTTTCCCGACTCCTATGAGATTTATTCAACTTCCTGGTGATTCTCCACCACTTTATGTATTCAACTCAAGCTTCTTACAAAGAGATTCTTCCTGGTTTGATTGGAACGACAAAGAAACTGTGGTATTCCCCAACTGGGAAACTGGAGACACCTGATTTGAAAGTGGGATAACTTCTTCATCCCAACTCCTATGAGATTTATTCAACTTCCTGGTGATTCTCCACCACTTTATATATCCAAATCAAGCTTGTCACAAAATTATTCATCCTGGTTTTATTGAAACGACGAAGAAGCGGTGCTATTCCCAAACTGGGAAATTGGATTCACCTGATTTGAAAGTGGGATAAATTCTTCTTCCCAGCTCCTATGAGATTTATTCAACTTCCTGGTGATTCTCCACCACTTTATGTATCCAAATCAATCTTCTCACGAAGTGATTCATCCTGGTTTGATTGGAACGACAAAGAAGCTGTCCTATTTCCAAACTGGGAAACTGGAATCACCTGATTTGAAAGTGGGATAACTTCTTTTCGCTAACTCCTATGAGATTTATTCAACTTCCTGGTGATTCCCCACCACTTTATATATCCAAATCAAGCTTCTCACAAAGTTATTCATCCTGGTTTTATTGAAACAACAAAGAAGCTGTCCTATTCCCAAACTGGGAAACTGGATTCACCTGATTTGAAAGTCGGATAAATTCTTCGTCCCAACTCCTATGAGATTTATTTAACTTCCTGGTGATTCTCCACCACTTTATGTATCCAAATCAAGCTACTCCCATAGTGATTCATCCTGGTTTGATTGGAACGACAAAGAAGCTGTCCTATTCCCAAACTGGGAAACTGGAATCACCTAATTTGAAAGTGGGATAACTTCTTTTCGCCAACTCCTATGAGATTTATTCAACTTCCTGGTGATTCTAAACCACTTTATATATCCAAATCAAGCTTCTCACAAAGTTATTCATCCTGGTTTAATTGAAACGACGAAGAAGCTGTGCTATTCCCAAACTGGGAAATTGGAATCACCTGATTTGAAATTGGGATAACTTTTTTTCCCGACTCCTATGAGATTTATTCAACTTCCTGGTGATTCTCCACCACTTTATGCATTCAACTCAAGCTTCTTACAAAGAGATCCATCCTGGTTTGATTGGAACGACCAAGAAACTGTGGTATTCCCCAACTGGGAAACTGGAGACGCCTGATTTGAAAGTGGGATAACTTCTTTTCGCTAACTCCTATGAGATTTATTCAACTTCCTGGTGATTCCCCACCACTTTATATATCCAAATCAAGCTTCTCACAAAGTTATTCATCCTGGTTTTATTGAAACGACAAAGAAGCTGTCCTATTCCCAAACTGGGAAACTGGATTCACCTGATTTGAAAGTTGGATAAATTCTTCTTCCCAACTCCTATGAGATTTATTTAACTTCCTGGTGATTCTCCACCACTTTATGTATCCAAATCAAGCTACTCACATAGTGATTCATCCTGGTTTGATTGGAACGACAAAGAAACTGTCATATTTCCCAAACTGGGAAACTGGAATCACCTAATTTGAAAGTGGGATAACTTCTTTTCGCCAACTCCTATGAGATTTATTCAACTTCCTGGTGATTCTCAACCACTTTATATATCCAAATCAAGCTTCTCACAAAGTTATTCATCCTGGTTTTATTGAAACGACGAAGAAGCTATGCTATTCCCAAACTGGGAAATTTGAATCACCTGATTTGAAATTGGGATAACTTTTTTTCCCGACTCCTATGAGATTTATTCAACTTCCTGGTGATTCTCCACCACTTTATGTATTCAACTCAAGCTTCTTACAAAGAGATTCATCCTGGTTTGATTGGAACGACCAAGAAACTGTGGTATTCCCCAACTGGGAAACTGGAGACACCTGATTTGAAAGTGGGATAACTTCTTCATCCCAACTCCTATGAGATTTATTCAACTTCCTGGTGATTCTCCACCAATTTATGTATACAAATCAAGCTTCTTACAAAGAGATTCATCCTGGTTTGATTGGAACGACGAAGAAGCTGTGGTATTCCTTAACTGGGAAATTGGAATCACCTGACTTGAAAGTGGGATAACGTCTTCATCCCAACTCCTATGAGATTTATTCAACTTCCTGGTGATTCTCCACCACTTTATGTATCCAAATCAACCTTCTCACATAGTGATTCATCCTGGTTTGATTGGAACGACAAAGAAGCTGTCCTATTCCCAAACTGGGAAATTGGAATCACCTGATTTGAAAGTGGGATAACTTCTTTTCGCCAACTCCTATGAGATTTATTCAACTTCCTGGGGATTCTCCACCACTTTATTTATCCAAATCAAGCTTCAGACATAGTGATTCATCCTGGTTTGATTGGAACGACAAAGAAGCTGTCCTATTCCCAAACTGGGAAACTGGAATCACCTAATTTGAAAGTGGGATAACTTCTTCATCCCAACTCCTATGAGATTTATTCAACTTCCTGGAGATTCTCCACCACTTTATATATCCAAATCAAGATTGTCACAAAATTATTCATCCTGGTTTTATTGAAACGACGAAGAAGCTGTGCTATTCCCAAACTGGGAAATTGGAATCACCTGATTTGAAATTGGGATAACTTTTTTTTCCCGACTCCTATGAGATTTATTCAACTTCCTGGTGATTCTCTACCACTTTATGTATTCAACTCAAGCTTCTTACAAAGAGATTCTTCCTGGTTTGATTGGAACGACAAAGAAACTGTGGTATTCCCCAACTGGGAAACTGGAGACACCTGATTTGAAAGTGCGATAACTTCTTCATCCCAACTCCTATGAGATTTATTCAACTTCCTGGTGATTCTCCACCACTTTATATATCCAAATCAAGCTTGTCACAAAATTATTCATCCTGGTTTTATTGAAACGACGAAGAAGCGGTGCTATTCCCAAACTGGGAAATTGGATTCTCCTGATTTAAAAGTGGGATAAATTCTTCTTCCCAGCTCCTATGAGATTTATTCAACTTCCTGGTGATTCTCCACCACTTTATGTATCCAAATCAAGCTTCTCACGAAGTGATTCATCCTGGTTTGATTGGAACGACAAAGAAGCTGTCCTATTTCCAAACTGGGAAACTGGAATCACCTGATTTGAAAGTGGGATAACTTCTTTTCGCTAACTCCTATGAGATTTATTCAACTTCCTGGTGATTCCCCACCACTTTATATATCCAAATCAAGCTTCTCACAAAGTTATTCATCCTGGTTTTATTGAAACAACAAAGAAGCTGTCCTATTCCCAAACTGAGAAACTGGATTCACCTGATTTGAAAGTCGGATAAATTCTTCGTCCCAACTCCTATGAGATTTATTTAACTTCCTGGTTATTCTCCACCACTTTATGTATCCAAATCAAGCTACTCACATAGTGATTCATCCTGGTTTGATTGGAACGACAAAGAAGCTGTCCTATTCCCAAACTGGGAAACTGGAATCACCTAATTTGAAAGTGGGATAACTTCTTTTCGCCAACTCCTATGAGATTTATTCAACTTCCTGGTGATTCTCAACCACTTTATATATCCAAATCAAGCTTCTCACAAAGTTATTCATCCTGGTTTAATTGAAACGACGAAGAAGCTGTGCTATTCCCAAACTGGGAAATTGGAATCACCTGATTTGAAATTGGGATAACTTTTTTTCCCGACTCCTATGAGATTTATTCAACTTCCTGGTAATTCTCCACCACTTTATGTATTCAACTCAAGCTTCTTACAAAGAGATCCATCCTGGTTTGAATGGAACGACCAAGAAACTGTGGTATTCCCCAACTGGGAAACTGGAGACGCCTGATTTGAAAGTGGGATAACTTCCTCATCCCAACTCCTATGAGATTTATTCAACTTCCTGGTGATTCTCCTCCAATTTATGTATCCAAATCAAGATTCTTACAAAGAGATTCATCCTGGTTTGATTGGAACGACGAAGAAGCTGTGGTATTCCTAAACTGGGAAATTGGAATCACCTGACTTGAAAGTGCGATAACTTCTTCATCCCAACTCCTATGAGATTTATTCAACTTCCTGGTGATTCTCCACCACTTTATGTATCCAAATCAACCTTCTCACATAGTGATTCATCCTGGTTTGATTGGAACGACAAAGAAGCTGTCCTATTCCCAAACTGGGAAACTGGAATCACCTGATTTGAAAGTGGGATAACTTCTTTTCGCCAACTCCTATGAGATTTATTCAACTTCCTGGGGATTCTCCACCACTTTATGTATCCAAATCAAGCTTCTCACATAGTGATTCATCCTGGTTTGATTGGAACGACAAAGAAGCTGTCCTATTCCCAAACTGGGAAACTGGAATCACCTAATTTGAAAGTGGGATAACTTCTTCATCCCAACTCCTATGAGATTTATTCAACTTCCTGGAGATTCTCCACCACTTTATATATCCAAATCAAGCTTGTCACAAAATTATTCATCCTGGTATTATTGAAACGACGAAGAAGCTGTGCTATTCCCAAACTAGGAAATTGGAATCACCTGATTTGAAATTGGGATAACTTTTTTTCCCCGACTCCTATGAGATTTATTCAACTTCCTGGTGATTCTCCACCACTTTATGTATTGAACTCAAGCTTCTTACAATGAGATTCATCCTGGTTTGATTGGAACGACCAAGAAACTGTGGTATTCCCCAACTGGGAAACTGGAGACACCTGATTTGAAAGTGGGATAACTTCTTCATCCCAACTCCTATGAGATATATTCAACTTCCTGGTGATTCTCCACCACTTTATATATCCAAATCAAGCTTGTCACAAAATTATTCATCCTGGTTTTATTGAAACGACGAAGAAGCGGTGCTATTCCCAAACTGGGAAATTGGATTCACCTGATTTGAAAGTGGAATAAATTCTTCTTCCCAGCTCCTATGAGATTTATTCAACTTCCTGGTGATTCTCCACCACTTTATGTATCCAAATCAAGCTTCTCACGAAGTGATTCATCCTGGTTTGATTGGAACGACAAAGAAGCTGTCCTATTTCCAAACTGGGAAACTGGAATCACCTGATTTGAAAGTGGGATAACTTCTTTTCGCCAACTCCTATGAGATTTATTCAACTTCCTGGTGATTCTCCACCACTTTATATATCCAAATCAAACTTGTCACAAAGTTATTCAACCTGGGTTTATTGAAATGACGAAGAAGCTGTGCTATTCCCAAACTGGGAAACTGGAATCACCTGATTTGAAAGTGGGATAACTACCTCTTCCCGACTCCTATGAGATTTATTCAATTTCCTGGTGATTCTCCACCACTTTATGTATTCAAATCAAGCTTCTTACAAAGAGATTCATCCTGGTTTGATTGGAACGACGAAGAAGCTGTGGTTTTCCCCAACTGGGAAACTGGAATCACCTGATTTGAAAGTGGGATAACTTCTTCATCCCAACTCCTATGAGATTTATTCAACTTCCTGGTGATTCTCCACCACTTTATGTATCCAAATCAAGCTTCTCACAAAGTGATTCATCCTGGTTTGATTGGAACGACAAAGAAGCTGTCCTATTCCCAAACTGGGAAACTGGAATCACCTGATTTGAAAGTGGGATAACTTCTTTTCGCCAACTCCTATGAGATTTATTCAACTTCCTGGTGATTCCCCACCACTTTATATATCCAAATCAAGCTTCTCACAAAGTTATTCATCCTGGTTTTATTGAAACGACAAAGAAGATGTCCTATTCCCAAACTGGGAATTTGGATTCACCTGATTTGAAAGTCGGATAAATTCTTCTTCCCAACTCCTATGAGATTTATTTAACTTCCTGGTGATTCTCCACCACTTTATGTATCCAAATCAAGCTACTCACATAGTGATTCATCCTGGTTTGATTGGAACGACAAAGAAGCTGTCCTATTCCCAAACTGGGAAACTGGAATCACCTAATTTGAAAGTGGGATAACTTCTTTTCGCCAACTCCTATGAGATTTATTCAACTTCCTGGTGATTCTCAACCACTTTATATATCCAAATCAAGCTTCTCACAAATTTATTCATCCTGGTTTTATTGAAACGACGAAGAAGCTGTGCTATTCCCAAACTGGGAAATTGGAATCACCTGATTTGAAATTGGGATAACTTTTTTTCCCGACTCCTATGAGATTTATTCAACTTCCTGGTGATTCTCCACCACTTTATGTATTCAACTCAAGCTTCTTACAAAGAGATCCATCCTGGTTTGATTGGAACGACCAAGAAACTGTGGTATTCCCCAACTGGGAAACTGGAGACGCCTGATTTGAAAGTGGGATAACTTCCTCATCCCAACTCCTATGAGATTTATTCAACTTCCTGGTGATTCTCCTCCAATTTATGTATCCAAATCAAGCTTCTTACAAAGAGATTCATCCTGGTTTAATTGGAACGACGAAGAAGCTGTGGTATTCCTAAACTGGGAAATTGGAATCACCTGATTTGAAAGTGGGATAACTTCTTTTCGCCAACTCCTATGAGATTTATTCAACTTCCTGGGGATTCTCCACCACTCTATTTATCCAAATCAAGCTTCTCACATAGTGATTCATCCTGGTTTGATTGGAACGACAAAGAAGCTGTCCTATTCCCAAACTGGGAAACTGGAATCACCTAATTTGAAAGTGGGATAACTTCTTCATCCCAACTCCTATGAGATTTATTCAACTTCCTGGAGATTCTCCACCACTTTATATATCCAAATCAAGCTTGTCACAAAATTATTCATCCTGGTTTTATTGAAACGACGAAGAAGCTGTGCTATTCCCAAACTGGGAAATTGGAATCACCTGATTTGGAATTGGGATAACTTTTTTTTCCCGACTCCTATGAGATTTATTCAACTTCCTGGTGATTCTCCACCACTTTATGTATTCAACTCAAGCCTCTTACAAAGAGATTCTTCCTGGTTTGATTGGAACGACCAAGAAACTGTGGTATTCCCCAACTGGGAAACTGGAGACACCTGATTTGAAAGTGGGATAACTTCTTCATCCCAACTCCTATGAGATTTATTCAACTTCCTGGTGATTCTCCACCACTTTATATATCCAAATCAAGCTTGTCACAAAATTATTCATCCTGGTTTTATTGAAACGACGAAGAAGCGGTGCTATTCCCAAACTGGGAAATTGGATTCACTTGATTTGAAAGTGGGATAAATTCTTCTTCCCAGCTCCTATGAGATTTATTCAACTTCCTGGTGATTCTCCACCACTTTATGTATCCAAATCAAGCTTCTCACGAAGTGATTCATCCTGGTTTGATTGGAACGACAAAGAAGCTGTCCTATTTCCAAACTGGGAAACTGGAATCACCTGATTTGAAAGTGGGATAACTTCTTTTCGCTAACTCCTATGAGATTTATTCAACTTCCTGGTGACTCCCCACCACTTTATATATCCAAATCAAGCTTCTCACAAAGTTATTCATCCTGGTTTTATTGAAACGACAAAGAAGCTGTCCTATTCCCAAACTGGGAAACTGGATTCACCTGATTTGAAAGTCGGATAAATTCTTCTTCCCAACTCCTATGAGATTTATTTAACTTCCTGGTGATTCTCCACTACTTTATGTATCCAAATCAAGCTACTCACACAATGATTCATCCTGGTTTGATTGGAACGACAAAGAAGCTGTCCAATTCCCAAACTGGGAAACTGGAATCACCTAATTTGAAAGTGGGATAACTTCTTTTCGCCAACTCCTATGAGATTTATTCAACTTCCTGGTGATTCCCCACCACTTTATATATCCAAATCAAGCTTCTCACAAAGTTATTCATCCTGGTTTTATTGAAACGACGAAGAAGCTATGCTATTCCCAAACTGGGAAATTGGAATCACCTGATTTGAAATTGGGATAACTTTTTCTCCCGACTCCTATGAGATTTATTCAACTTCCTGGTGATTCTCCACCACTTTATGTATTCAACTCAAGCTTCTTACAAAGAGATTCATCCTGGTTTGATTGGAACGACCAAGAAACTGTGGCATTCCCCAACTGGGAAACTGGAGACACCTGATTTGAAAGTGGGATAACTTCTTCATCCCAACTCCTATAAGATTTATTCAACTTCCTGGTGATTCTCCACCACTTTATATATCCAAATCAAGCTTGTCACAAAATTATTCATCCTGGTTTTATTGAAACGACGAAGAAGCGGTGCTATTCCCAAACTGGGAAATTGGATTCACCTGATTTGAAAGTGGGATAAATTCTTCTTCCCAGCTCCTATGAGATTTATTCAACTTCCTGGTGATTCTCCACCACTTTATGTATCCAAATCAAGCTTCTCACGAAGTGATTCATCCTGGTTTGATTGGAACGACAAAGAAGCTGTCCTATTTCCAAACTGGGAAACTGGAATCACCTGATTTGAAAGTGGGATAACTTCTTTTCGCTAACTCCTATGAGATTTATTCAACTTCCTGGTGATTCCCCACCACTTTATATATCCAAATCAAGCTTCTCACAAAGTTATTCATCCTGGTTTTATTGAAACAACAAAGAAGCTGTCCTATTCCCAAACTGGGAAACTGGATTCACCTGATTTGAAAGTCGGATAAATTCTTCTTCCCAACTCCTATGAGATTTATTTAACTTCCTGGTGATTCTCCACCACTTTATGTATCCAAATCAAGCTACTCACATAGTGATTCATCCTGGTTTGATTGGAACGACAAAGAAGCTGTCATATTCCCAAACTGGGAAACTGGAATCACCTAATTTGAAAGTGGGATAACTTCTTTTCGCCAACTCCTATGAGATTTATTCAACTTCCTGGTGATTCTCAACCACTTTATATATCCAAATCAAGCTTCTCACAAAGTTATTCATCCTGGTTTAATTGAAACGACGAAGAAGCTGTGCTATTCCCAAACTGGGAAATTGGAATCACCTGATTTGAAATTGGGATAACTTTTTTTCCCGACTCCTATGAGATTTATTCAACTTCCTGGTGATTCTCCACCACTTTATGTATTCAACTCAAGCTTCTTACAAAGAGATCCATCCTGGTTTGATTGGAACGACCAAGAAACTGTGGTATTCCCCAACTGGGAAACTGGAGACGCCTGATTTGAAAGTGGGATAACTTCCTCATCCCAACTCGTATGAGATTTATTCAACTTCCTGGTGATTCTCCTCCAATTTATGTATCCAAATCAAGCTTCTTACAAAGAGATTCATCCTGGTTTGATTGGAACGACGAAGAAGCTGTGGTATTCCTAAACTGGGAAATTGGAATCACCTGACTTGAAAGTGCGATAACTTCTTCATCCCAACTCCTATGAGATTTATTCAACTTCCTGGTGATTCTCCACCACTTTATGTATCCAAATCAACCTTCTCACATAGTGATTCATCCTGGTTTGATTGGAACGACAAAGAAGCTGTCCTATTCCCAAACTGGGAAACTGGAATCACCTGATTTGAAAGTAGGATAACTTCTTTTCGCCAAATCCTATGAGATTTATTCAACTTCCTGGTGATTCTCCACCACTTTATGTATCCAAATCAAGCTTCTCACATAGTGATTCATCCTGGTTTGATTGGAACGACAAAGAAGCTGTCCTAATCCCAAACTGGGAAACTGGAATCACCTAATTTGAAAGTGGGATAACTTCTTTTCGCCAATTCCTATGAGATTTATTTAACTTCCTGGTGATTCTCAACCACTTTATATATCCAAATCAAGCTTCTCACAAAGTTATTCATCCTGGTTTTATTGAAACGACGAAGAAGCTGTGCTATTCCCAAACTGGGAAATTGGAATCACCTGATTTGAAATTGGGATAACTTTTTTTCCCGACTCCTATGAGATTTATTCAACTTCCGGGTGATTCTCCACCACTTTATGTATTCAACTCAAGCTTCTTACAAAGAGATTCATCCTGGTTTGATTGGAACGACCAAGAAACTGTGGTATTCCCCAACTGGGAAACTGGAGACACCTGATTTGAAAGTGGGATGACTTCTTCATCCCAACTCCTATGAGATTTATTCAACTTCCTGGTGATTCTCCACCACTTTATATATCCAAATCAAGCTTGTCACAAAATTATTCATCCTGGTTTTATTGAAACGATGAAGAAGCGGTGCTATTCCCAAACTGGAAAATTGGATTCACCTGATTTGAAAGTGGGATAAATTCTTCTTCCCAGCTCCTATGAGATTTATTCAACTTCCTGGTGATTCTCCACCACTTTATGTATCCAAATCAAGCTTCTCACAAAGTGATTCATCCTGGCTTGATTGGAACGACAAAGAAGCTGTCCTATTTCCAAACAGGGAAACTGGAATCACCTGATTTGAAAGTGGGATAACTTCTTTTCGCCAACTCCTATGAGATTTATTCAACTTCCTGGTGATTCTCCACCACTTTATATATCCAAATCAAGCTTGTCACAAAGTTATTCAACTTGGGTTTATTGAAATGACGAAGAAGCTGTGCTATTCCCAAACTGGGAAACTGGAATCACCTGATTTGAAAGTGGGATAACTACCTCTTCCCGACTCGTATGAGATTTATTCAATTTCCTGGTGATTCTCCACCACTTTATGTATTCAAATCAAGCTTCTTACAAAGAGATTCATCCTGGTTTGATTGGAACGACGAAGAAGCTGTGGTTTTCCCCAACTGGGAAACTGGAATCACCTGATTTGAAAGTGGGATAACTTCTTCATCCCAACTCCTATGAGATTTATTCAACTTCCTGGTGATTCTCCACCACTTTATGTATCCAAATCAAGCTTCTCACAAAGTGATTCATCCTGGTTTGATTGGAACGACAAAGAAGCTGTCATATTCCCAAACTGGGAAACTGGAATCACCTGATTTGAAAGTGGGATAACTTCTTTTCGCCAACTCCTATGAGATTTATTCAACTTCCTGGTGATTCCCCACCACTTTATATATCCAAATCAAGCATCTCACAAAGTTATTCATCCTGGTTTTATTGAAACGACAAAGAAGCTGTCCTATTCCCAAACTGGGAAACTGGATTCACCTGATTTGAAAGTCGGATAAATTCTTCTTCCCAACTCCTATGAGATTTATTTAACTTCCTGGTGATTCTCCACCATTTTATGTATCCAAATCAAGCTACTCACATAGTGATTCATCCTGGTTTGATTGGAACGACAAAGAAGCTGTCCTATTCCCAAACTGGGAAACTGGAATCACCTAATTTGAAAGTGGGATAACTTCTTTTCTCCAACTCCTATGAGATTTATTCAACTTCCTGGTGATTCTCAACCACTTTATATATCCAAATCAAGCTTCTCACAAAGTTATTCATCCTGGTTTTATTGAAACGACGAAGAAGCTGTGCTATTCCCAAACTGGGAAATTGGAATCACCTGATTTGAAATTGGGATAACTTTTTTTCCCGACTCCTATGAGATTTATTCAACTTCCTGGTGATTCTCCACCACTTTATGTATTCAACTCAAGCTTCTTACAAAGAGATCCATCCTGGTTTGATTGGAACGACCAAGAAACTGTGGTATTCCCCAACTGGGAAACTGGAGACACCTGATTTGAAAGTGAGATAACTTCCTCATCCCAACTCCTATGAGATTTATTCAACTTCCTGGTGATTATCCACCACTTTATGTATCCAAATCAAGCTTCTCACAAAGTGATTCATCCTGGCTTGATTGGAACGACAAAGAAGCTGTCCTATTTCCAAACAGGGAAACTGGAATCACCTGATTTGAAAGTGGGATAACTTCTTTTCGCCAACTCCTATGAGATTTATTCAACTTCCTGGTGATTCTCCACCACTTTATATATCCAAATCAAGCTTGTCACAAAGTTATTCAACTTGGGTTTATTGAAATGACGAAGAAGCTGTGCTATTCCCAAACTGGGAAACTGGAATCACCTGATTTGAAAGTGGGATAACTACCTCTTCCCGACTCGTATGAGATTTATTCAATTTCCTGGTGATTCTCCACCACTTTATGTATTCAAATCAAGCTTCTTACAAAGAGATTCATCCTGGTTTGATTGGAACGACGAAGAAGCTGTGGTTTTCCCCAACTGGGAAACTGGAATCACCTGATTTGAAAGTGGGATAACTTCTTCATCCCAACTCCTATGAGATTTATTCAACTTCCTGGTGATTCTCCACCACTTTATGTATCCAAATCAAGCTTCTCACAAAGTGATTCATCCTGGTTTGATTGGAACGACAAAGAAGCTGTCATATTCCCAAACTGGGAAACTGGAATCACCTGATTTGAAAGTGGGATAACTTCTTTTCGCCAACTCCTATGAGATTTATTCAACTTCCTGGTGATTCCCCACCACTTTATATATCCAAATCAAGCATCTCACAAAGTTATTCATCCTGGTTTTATTGAAACGACAAAGAAGCTGTCCTATTCCCAAACTGGGAAACTGGATTCACCTGATTTGAAAGTCGGATAAATTCTTCTTCCCAACTCCTATGAGATTTATTTAACTTCCTGGTGATTCTCCACCATTTTATGTATCCAAATCAAGCTACTCACATAGTGATTCATCCTGGTTTGATTGGAACGACAAAGAAGCTGTCCTATTCCCAAACTGGGAAACTGGAATCACCTAATTTGAAAGTGGGATAACTTCTTTTCTCCAACTCCTATGAGATTTATTCAACTTCCTGGTGATTCTCAACCACTTTATATATCCAAATCAAGCTTCTCACAAAGTTATTCATCCTGGTTTTATTGAAACGACGAAGAAGCTGTGCTATTCCCAAACTGGGAAATTGGAATCACCTGATTTGAAATTGGGATAACTTTTTTTCCCGACTCCTATGAGATTTATTCAACTTCCTGGTGATTCTCCACCACTTTATGTATTCAACTCAAGCTTCTTACAAAGAGATCCATCCTGGTTTGATTGGAACGACCAAGAAACTGTGGTATTCCCCAACTGGGAAACTGGAGACACCTGATTTGAAAGTGAGATAACTTCCTCATCCCAACTCCTATGAGATTTATTCAACTTCCTGGTGATTATCCACCAATTTATGTATCCAAATCAAGCTTCTTACAAAGAGATTCATCCTGGTTTGATTGGAACGACGAAGAAGCTGTGGTATTCCTAAACTAGGAAATTGGAATCACCTGACTTGAAAGTGGGATAACTTCTTCATCCCAACTCCTATGAGATTTATTCAACTTCCTGGTGATTCTCCACCACTTTATGTATCCAAATCAACCTTCTCACATAGTGATTCATCCTGGTTTGATTGGAACGACAAAGAAGCTGTCCTATTTCCAAACAGGGAAACTGGAATCACCTGATTTGAAAGTGGGATAACTTCTTTTCGCCAACTCCTATGAGATTTATTCAACTTCCTGGTGATTCTCCACCACTTTATATATCCAAATCAAGCTTGTCACAAAGTTATTCAACTTGGGTTTATTGAAATGACGAAGAAGCTGTGCTATTCCCAAACTGGGAAACTGGAATCACCTGATTTGAAAGTGGGATAACTACCTCTTCCCGACTCGTATGAGATTTATTCAGTTTCCTGGTGATTCTCCACCACTTTATGTATTCAAATCAAGCTTCTTACAAAGAGATTCATCCTGGTTTGATTGGAACGACGAAGAAGCTGTGGTTTTCCCCAACTGGGAAACTGGAATCACCTGATTTGAAAGTGGGATAACTTCTTCATCCCAACTCCTATGAGATTTATTCAACTTCCTGGTGATTCTCCACCACTTTATGTATCCAAATCAAGCTTCTCACAAAGTGATTCATCCTGGTTTGATTGGAACGACAAAGAAGCTGTCATATTCCCAAACTGGGAAACTGGAATCACCTGATTTGAAAGTGGGATAACTTCTTTTCGCCAACTCCTATGAGATTTATTCAACTTCCTGGTGATTCCCCACCACTTTATGTATTCAACTCAAGCTTCTTACAAAGAGATTCATCCTGGTTTGATTGGAACGACAAAGAAACTGTGGTATTCCCCAACTGGGAAACTGGAGACACCTGATTTGAAAGTGGGATGACTTCTTCATCCCAACTCCTATGAGATTTATTCAACTTCCTGGTGATTCTCCACCACTTTATATATCCAAATCAAGCTTGTCACAAAATTATTCATCCTGGTTTTATTGAAACGATGAAGAAGCGGTGCTATTCCCAAACTGGAAAATTGGATTCACCTGATTTGAAAGTGGGATAAATTCTTCTTCCCAGCTCCTATGAGATTTATTCAACTTCCTGGTGATTCTCCACCACTTTATGTATCCAAATCAAGCTTCTCACAAAGTGATTCATCCTGGCTTGATTGGAACGACAAAGAAGCTGTCCTATTTCCAAACAGGGAAACTGGAATCACCTGATTTGAAAGTGGGATAACTTCTTTTCGCCAACTCCTATGAGATTTATTCAACTTCCTGGTGATTCTCCACCACTTTATATATCCAAATCAAGCTTGTCACAAAGTTATTCAACTTGGGTTTATTGAAATGACGAAGAAGCTGTGCTATTCCCAAACTGGGAAACTGGAATCACCTGATTTGAAAGTGGGATAACTACCTCTTCCCGACTCGTATGAGATTTATTCAATTTCCTGGTGATTCTCTACCACTTTATGTATTCAAATCAAGCTTCTTACAAAGAGATTCATCCTGGTTTGATTGGAACGACGAAGAAGCTGTGGTTTTCCCCAACTGGGAAACTGGAATCACCTGATTTGAAAGTGGGATAACTTCTTCATCCCAACTCCTATGAGATTTATTCAACTTCCTGGTGATTCTCCACCACTTTATGTATCCAAATCAAGCTTCTCACAAAGTGATTCATCCTGGTTTGATTGGAACGACAAAGAAGCTGTCATATTCCCAAACTGGGAAACTGGAATCACCTGATTTGAAAGTGGGATAACTTCTTTTCGCCAACTCCTATGAGATTTATTCAACTTCCTGGTGATTCCCCACCACTTTATATATCCAAATCAAGCTTCTCACAAAGTTATTCATCCTGGTTTTATTGAAACGACAAAGAAGCTGTCCTATTCCCAAACTGGGAAACTGGATTCACCTGATTTGAAAGTCGGATAAATTCTTCTTCCCAACTCCTATGAGATTTATTTAACTTCCTGGTGATTCTCCACCATTTTATGTATCCAAATCAAGCTACTCACATAGTGATTCATCCTGGTTTGATTGGAACGACAAAGAAGCTGTCCTATTCCCAAACTGGGAAACTGGAATCACCTAATTTGAAAGTGGGATAACTTCTTTTCTCCAACTCCTATGAGATTTATTCAACTTCCTGGTGATTCTCAACCACTTTATATATCCAAATCAAGCTTCTCACAAAGTTATTCATCCTGGTTTTATTGAAACGACGAAGAAGCTGTGCTATTCCCAAACTGGGAAATTGGAATCACCTGATTTGAAATTGGGATAACTTTTTTTCCCGACTCCTATGAGATTTATTCAACTTCCTGGTGATTCTCCACCACTTTATGTATTCAACTCAAGCTTCTTACAAAGAGATCCATCCTGGTTTGATTGGAACGACCAAGAAACTGTGGTATTCCCCAACTGGGAAACTGGAGACACCTGATTTGAAAGTGAGATAACTTCCTCATCCCAACTCCTATGAGATTTATTCAACTTCCTGGTGATTATCCACCAATTTATGTATCCAAATCAAGCTTCTTACAAAGAGATTCATCCTGGTTTGATTGGAACGACGAAGAAGCTGTGGTATTCCTAAACTAGGAAATTTGAATCACCTGACTTGAAAGTGGGATAACTTCTTCATCCCAACTCCTATGAGATTTATTCAACTTCCTGGTGATTCTCCACCACTTTATGTATCCAAATCAACCTTCTCACATAGTGATTCATCCTTGTTTGATTGGAACGACAAAGAAGCTGTCCTATTTCCAAACAGGGAAACTGGAATCACCTGATTTGAAAGTGGGATAACTTCTTTTCGCCAACTCCTATGAGATTTATTCAACTTCCTGGTGATTCTCCACCACTTTATATATCCAAATCAAGCTTGTCACAAAGTTATTCAACTTGGGTTTATTGAAATGACGAAGAAGCTGTGCTATTCCCAAACTGGGAAACTGGAATCACCTGATTTGAAAGTGGGATAACTACCTCTTCCCGACTCGTATGAGATTTATTCAATTTCCTGGTGATTCTCCACCACTTTATGTATTCAAATCAAGCTTCTTACAAAGAGATTCATCCTGGTTTGATTGGAACGACGAAGAAGCTGTGGTTTTCCCCAACTGGGAAACTGGAATCACCTGATTTGAAAGTGGGATAACTTCTTCATCCCAACTCCTATGAGATTTATTCAACTTCCTGGTGATTCTCCACCACTTTATGTATCCAAATCAAGCTTCTCACAAAGTGATTCATCCTGGTTTGATTGGAACGACAAAGAAGCTGTCATATTCCCAAACTGGGAAACTGGAATCACCTGATTTGAAAGTGGGATAACTTCTTTTCGCCAACTCCTATGAGATTTATTCAACTTCCTGGTGATTCCCCACCACTTTATGTATTCAACTCAAGCTTCTTACAAAGAGATTCATCCTGGTTTGATTGGAACGACAAAGAAACTGTGGTATTCCCCAACTGGGAAACTGGAGACACCTGATTTGAAAGTGGGATGACTTCTTCATCCCAACTCCTATGAGATTTATTCAACTTCCTGGTGATTCTCCACCACTTTATATATCCAAATCAAGCTTGTCACAAAAGTATTCATCCTGGTTTTATTGAAACGATGAAGAAGCGGTGCTATTCCCAAACTGGGAAAATTGGAATTCACCTGATTTGAAAGTGGGATAAATTCTTCTTCCCAGCTCCTATGAGATTTATTCAACTTCCTGGTGATTCTCCACCACTTTATGTATCCAAATCAAGCTTCTCACAAAGTGATTCATCCTGGCTTGATTGGAACGACAAAGAAGCTGTCCTATTCCAAACAGGGAAACTGGAATCACCTGATTTGAAAGTGGGATAACTTCTTTTCGCCAACTCCTATGAGATTTATTCAACTTCCTGGTGATTCTCCACCACTTTATATATCCAAATCAAGCTTGTCACAAAGTTATTCAACTTGGGTTTATTGAAATGACGAAGAAGCTGTGCTATTCACAAACTGGGAAACTGGAATCACCTGATTTGAAAGTGGGATAACTACCTCTTCCCGACTCGTATGAGATTTATTCAATTTCCTGGTGATTCTCCACCACTTTATGTATTCAAATCAAGCTTCTTACAAAGAGATTCATCCTGGTTTGATTGGAACGACGAAGAAGCTGTGGTTTTCCCCAACTGGGAAACTGGAATCACCTGATTTGAAAGTGGGATAACTTCTTCATCCCAACTCCTATGAGATTTATTCAACTTCCTGGTGATTCTCCACCACTTTATGTATCCAAATCAAGCTTCTCACAAATTGATTCATCCTGGTTTGATTGGAACGACAAAGAAGCTGTCATATTCCCAAACTGGGAAACTGGAATCACCTGATTTGAAAGTGGGATAACTTCTTTTCGCCAACTCCTATGAGATTTATTCAACTTCCTGGTGATTCGCCACCACTTTATGTATTCAACTCAAGCTTCTTACAAAGAGATTCATCCTGGTTTGATTGGAACGACCAAGAAACTGTGGTATTCCCCAACTGGGAAACTGGAGACACCTGATTTGAAAGTGGGATGACTTCTTCATCCCAACTCCTATGAGATTTATTCAACTTCCTGGTGATTCTCCACCACTTTATATATCCAAATCAAGCTTGTCACAAAATTATTCATCCTGGTTTTATTGAAACGATGAAGAAGCGGTGCTATTCCCAAACTGGAAAATTGGATTCACCTGATTTGAAAGTGGGATAAATTCTTCTTCCCAGCTCCTATGAGATTTATTCAACTTCCTGGTGATTCTCCACCACTTTATGTATCCAAATCAAGCTTCTCACAAAGTGATTCATCCTGGCTTGATTGGAACGACAAAGAAGCTGTCCTATTTCCAAACAGGGAAACTGGAATCACCTGATTTGAAAGTGGGATAACTTCTTTTCGCCAACTCCTATGAGATTTATTCAACTTCCTGGTGATTCTCCACCACTTTATATATCCAAATCAAGCTTGTCACAAAGTTATTCAACTTGGGTTTATTGAAATGACGAAGAAGCTGTGCTATTCCCAAACTGGGAAACTGGAATCACCTGATTTGAAAGTGGGATAACTACCTCTTCCCGACTCGTATGAGATTTATTCAATTTCCTGGTGATTCTCCACCACTTTATGTATTCAAATCAAGCTTCTTACAAAGAGATTCATCCTGGTTTGATTGGAACGACGAAGAAGCTGTGGTTTTCCCCAACTGGGAAACAGGAATCACCTGATTTGAAAGTGGGATAACTTCTTCATCCCAACTCCTATGAGATTTATTCAACTTCCTGGTGATTCTCCACCACTTTATGTATCCAAATCAGGCTTCTCACAAAGTGATTCATCCTGGTTTGATTGGAACGACAAAGAAGCTGTCATATTCCCAAACTGGGAAACTGGAATCACCTGATTTGAAAGTGGGATAACTTCTTTTCGCCAACTCCTATGAGATTTATTCAACTTCCTGGTGATTCCCCACCACTTTATATATCCAAATCAAGCATCTCACAAAGTTATTCATCCTGGTTTTATTGAAACGACAAAGAAGCTGTCCTATTCCCAAACTGGGAAACTGGATTCACCTGATTTGAAAGTCGGATAAATTCTTCTTCCCAACTCCTATGAGATTTATTTAACTTCCTGGTGATTCTCCACCATTTTATGTATCCAAATCAAGCTACTCACATAGTGATTCATCCTGGTTTGATTGGAACGACAAAGAAGCTGTCCTATTCCCAAACTGGGAAACTGGAATCACCTAATTTGAAAGTGGGATAACTTCTTTTCTCCAACTCCTATGAGATTTATTCAACTTCCTGGTGATTCTCCACCACTTTATATATCCAAATCAAGCTTGTCACAAAGTTATTCAACTTGGGTTTATTGAAATGACGAAGAAGCTGTGCTATTCCCAAACTGGGAAACTGGAATCACCTGATTTGAAAGTGGGATAACTACCTCTTCCCGACTCCTATGAGATTTATTCAACTTCCTGGTGATTCCCCACCACTTTATATATCCAAATCAAGCTTCTCACAAAGTTATTCATCCTGGTTTTATTGAAACGACAAAGAAGCTGTCCTATTCCCAAACTGGGAAACTGGATTCACCTGATTTGAAAGTCGGATAAATTCTTCTTCCCAACTCCTATGAGATTTATTTAACTTCCTGGTGATTCTCCACCATTTTATGTATCCAAATCAAGCTACTCACATAGTGATTCATCCTGGTTTGATTGGAACGACAAAGAAACTGTCCTATTCCCAAACTGGGAAACTGGAATCACCTAATTTGAAAGTGGGATAACTTCTTTTCTCCAACTCCTATGAGATTTATTCAACTTCCTGGTGATTCTCAACCACTTTATATATCCAAATCAAGCTTCTCACAAAGTTATTCATCCTGGTTTTATTGAAACGACGAAGAAGCTGTGCTATTCCCAAACTGGGAAATTGGAATCACCTGATTTGAAATTGGGATAACTTTTTTTCCCGACTCCTATGAGATTTATTCAACTTCCTGGTGATTCTCCACCACTTTATGTATTCAACTCAAGCTTCTTACAAAGAGATCCATCCTGGTTTGATTGGAACGACCAAGAAACTGTGGTATTCCCCAACTGGGAAACTGGAGACACCTGATTTGAAAGTGAGATAACTTCCTCATCCCAACTCCTATGAGATTTATTCAACTTCCTGGTGATTATCCACCAACTTATGTATCCAAATCAAGCTTCTTACAAAGAGATTCATCCTGGTTTGATTGGAACGACGAAGAAGCTGTGGTATTCCTAAACTAGGAAATTGGAATCACCTGACTTGAAAGTGGGATAACTTCTTCATCCCAACTCCTATGAGATTTATTCAACTTCCTGGTGATTCTCCACCACTTTATGTATCCAAATCAACCTTCTCACATAGTGATTCATCCTTGTTTGATTGGAACGACAAAGAAGCTGTCCTATTTCCAAACAGGGAAACTGGAATCACCTGATTTGAAAGTGGGATAACTTCTTTTCGCCAACTCCTATGAGATTTATTCAACTTCCTGGTGATTCTCCACCACTTTATATATCCAAATCAAGCTTGTCACAAAGTTATTCAACTTGGGTTTATTGAAATGACGAAGAAGCTGTGCTATTCCCAAACTGGGAAACTGGAATCACCTGATTTGAAAGTGGGATAACTACCTCTTCCCGACTCGTATGAGATTTATTCAATTTCCTGGTGATTCTCCACCACTTTATGTATTCAAATCAAGCTTCTTACAAAGAGATTCATCCTGGTTTGATTGGAACGACGAAGAAGCTGTGGTTTTCCCCAACTGGGAAACTGGAATCACCTGATTTGAAAGTGGGATAACTTCTTCATCCCAACTCCTATGAGATTTATTCAACTTCCTGGTGATTCTCCACCACTTTATGTATCCAAATCAAGCTTCTCACAAAGTGATTCATCCTGGTTTGATTGGAACGACAAAGAAGCTGTCATATTCCCAAACTGGGAAACTGGAATCACCTGATTTGAAAGTGGGATAACTTCTTTTCGCCAACTCCTATGAGATTTATTCAACTTCCTGGTGATTCCCCACCACTTTATGTATTCAACTCAAGCTTCTTACAAAGAGATTCATCCTGGTTTGATTGGAACGACAAAGAAACTGTGGTATTCCCCAACTGGGAAACTGGAGACACCTGATTTGAAAGTGGGATGACTTCTTCATCCCAACTCCTATGAGATTTATTCAACTTCCTGGTGATTCTCCACCACTTTATATATCCAAATCAAGCTTGTCACAAAATTATTCATCCTGGTTTTATTGAAACGATGAAGAAGCGGTGCTATTCCCAAACTGGAAAATTGGATTCACCTGATTTGAAAGTGGGATAAATTCTTCTTCCCAGCTCCTATGAGATTTATTCAACTTCCTGGTGATTCTCCACCACTTTATGTATCCAAATCAAGCTTCTCACAAAGTGATTCATCCTGGCTTGATTGGAACGACAAAGAAGCTGTCCTATTTCCAAACAGGGAAACTGGAATCACCTGATTTGAAAGTGGGATAACTTCTTTTCGCCAACTCCTATGAGATTTATTCAACTTCCTGGTGATTCTCCACCACTTTATATATCCAAATCAAGCTTGTCACAAAGTTATTCAACTTGGGTTTATTGAAATGACGAAGAAGCTGTGCTATTCACAAACTGGGAAACTGGAATCACCTGATTTGAAAGTGGGATAACTACCTCTTCCCGACTCGTATGAGATTTATTCAATTTCCTGGTGATTCTCCACCACTTTATGTATTCAAATCAAGCTTCTTACAAAGAGATTCATCCTGGTTTGATTGGAACGACGAAGAAGCTGTGGTTTTCCCCAACTGGGAAACTGGAATCACCTGATTTGAAAGTGGGATAACTTCTTCATCCCAACTCCTATGAGATTTATTCAACTTCCTGGTGATTCTCCACCACTTTATGTATCCAAATCAAGCTTCTCACAAATTGATTCATCCTGGTTTGATTGGAACGACAAAGAAGCTGTCATATTCCCAAACTGGGAAACTGGAATCACCTGATTTGAAAGTGGGATAACTTCTTTTCGCCAACTCCTATGAGATTTATTCAACTTCCTGGTGATTCGCCACCACTTTATGTATTCAACTCAAGCTTCTTACAAAGAGATTCATCCTGGTTTGATTGGAACGACCAAGAAACTGTGGTATTCCCCAACTGGGAAACTGGAGACACCTGATTTGAAAGTGGGATGACTTCTTCATCCCAACTCCTATGAGATTTATTCAACTTCCTGGTGATTCTCCACCACTTTATATATCCAAATCAAGCTTGTCACAAAATTATTCATCCTGGTTTTATTGAAACGATGAAGAAGCGGTGCTATTCCCAAACTGGAAAATTGGATTCACCTGATTTGAAAGTGGGATAAATTCTTCTTCCCAGCTCCTATGAGATTTATTCAACTTCCTGGTGATTCTCCACCACTTTATGTATCCAAATCAAGCTTCTCACAAAGTGATTCATCCTGGCTTGATTGGAACGACAAAGAAGCTGTCCTATTTCCAAACAGGGAAACTGGAATCACCTGATTTGAAAGTGGGATAACTTCTTTTCGCCAACTCCTATGAGATTTATTCAACTTCCTGGTGATTCTCCACCACTTTATATATCCAAATCAAGCTTGTCACAAAGTTATTCAACTTGGGTTTATTGAAATGACGAAGAAGCTGTGCTATTCCCAAACTGGGAAACTGGAATCACCTGATTTGAAAGTGGGATAACTACCTCTTCCCGACTCGTATGAGATTTATTCAATTTCCTGGTGATTCTCCACCACTTTATGTATTCAAATCAAGCTTCTTACAAAGAGATTCATCCTGGTTTGATTGGAACGACGAAGAAGCTGTGGTTTTCCCCAACTGGGAAACAGGAATCACCTGATTTGAAAGTGGGATAACTTCTTCATCCCAACTCCTATGAGATTTATTCAACTTCCTGGTGATTCTCCACCACTTTATGTATCCAAATCAGGCTTCTCACAAAGTGATTCATCCTGGTTTGATTGGAACGACAAAGAAGCTGTCATATTCCCAAACTGGGAAACTGGAATCACCTGATTTGAAAGTGGGATAACTTCTTTTCGCCAACTCCTATGAGATTTATTCAACTTCCTGGTGATTCCCCACCACTTTATATATCCAAATCAAGCATCTCACAAAGTTATTCATCCTGGTTTTATTGAAACGACAAAGAAGCTGTCCTATTCCCAAACTGGGAAACTGGATTCACCTGATTTGAAAGTCGGATAAATTCTTCTTCCCAACTCCTATGAGATTTATTTAACTTCCTGGTGATTCTCCACCATTTTATGTATCCAAATCAAGCTACTCACATAGTGATTCATCCTGGTTTGATTGGAACGACAAAGAAGCTGTCCTATTCCCAAACTGGGAAACTGGAATCACCTAATTTGAAAGTGGGATAACTTCTTTTCTCCAACTCCTATGAGATTTATTCAACTTCCTGGTGATTCTCCACCACTTTATATATCCAAATCAAGCTTGTCACAAAGTTATTCAACTTGGGTTTATTGAAATGACGAAGAAGCTGTGCTATTCCCAAACTAGGAAACTGGAATCACCTGATTTGAAAGTGGGATAACTACCTCTTCCCGACTCCTATGAGATTTATTCAACTTCCTGGTGATTCCCCACCACTTTATATATCCAAATCAAGCTTCTCACAAAGTTATTCATCCTGGTTTTATTGAAACGACAAAGAAGCTGTCCTATTCCCAAACTGGGAAACTGGATTCACCTGATTTGAAAGTCGGATAAATTCTTCTTCCCAACTCCTATGAGATTTATTTAACTTCCTGGTGATTCTCCACCATTTTATGTATCCAAATCAAGCTACTCACATAGTGATTCATCCTGGTTTGATTGGAACGACAAAGAAACTGTCCTATTCCCAAACTGGGAAACTGGAATCACCTAATTTGAAAGTGGGATAACTTCTTTTCTCCAACTCCTATGAGATTTATTCAACTTCCTGGTGATTCTCAACCACTTTATATATCCAAATCAAGCTTCTCACAAAGTTATTCATCCTGGTTTTATTGAAACGACGAAGAAGCTGTGCTATTCCCAAACTGGGAAATTGGAATCACCTGATTTGAAATTGGGATAACTTTTTTTCCCGACTCCTATGAGATTTATTCAACTTCCTGGTGATTCTCCACCACTTTATGTATTCAACTCAAGCTTCTTACAAAGAGATCCATCCTGGTTTGATTGGAACGACCAAGAAACTGTGGTATTCCCCAACTGGGAAACTGGAGACACCTGATTTGAAAGTGAGATAACTTCCTCATCCCAACTCCTATGAGATTTATTCAACTTCCTGGTGATTATCCACCAACTTATGTATCCAAATCAAGCTTCTTACGAAGAGATTCATCCTGGTTTGATTGGAACGACGAAGAAGCTGTGGTATTCCTAAACTAGGAAATTGGAATCACCTGACTTGAAAGTGGGATAACTTCTTCATCCCAACTCCTATGAGATTTATTCAACTTCCTGGTGATTCTCCACCACTTTATGTATCCAAATCAACCTTCTCACATAGTGATTCATCCTGGTTTGATTGGAACGACAAAGAAGCTGTCCTATTCCCAAACTGGGAAACTGGAATCACCTGATTTGAAAGTGGGATAACTTCTTTTCGCCAACTCCTATGAGATTTATTCAACTTCCTGGTGATTCTCCACCACTTTATGTATCCAAATCAAGCTTCTCACATAGTGATTCATCCTGGTTTGATTGGAACGACAAAGAAACTGTCCTAATCCCAAACTGGGAAACTGGAATCAGCTAATTTGAAAGTGGGATAACTTCTTTTCGCCAACTCCTATGAGATTTATTCAACTTCCTGGTGATTCTCAACCACTTTATATATCCAAATCAAGCTTCTCACAAAGTTATTCATCCTGGTTTTATTGAAACGACGAAGAAGCTGTGCTATTCCCAAACTGGGAAATTGGAATCACCTGATTTGAAATTGGGATAACTTTTTTTTCCCGACGCCTATGAGATTTATTCAACTTCCTAGTGATTCTCCACCACTCTATGTATTCAACTCAAGCTTCTTACAAAGAGATTCATCCTGGTTTGATTGGAACGACCAAGAAACTGTGGTATTCCCCAACTGGGAAACTGGAGAGACCTGATTTGAAAGTGGGATAACTTCTTCATCCCAACTCCTATGAGATTTATTCAACTTCCTGGTGATTCTCCACCACTTTATATATCCAAATCAAGCTTGTCACAAAATTATTCATCCTGGTTTTATTGAAACGACGAAGAAGCTGTGCTATTCCCAAACTGGGAAATTGGATTCACCTGATTTGAAAGTGGGATAAATTCTTCTTCCCAGCTCCTATGAAATTTATTCAATTTCCTGGTGATTCTCCACCACTTTATGTATCCAAATCAAGCTTCTCACAAAGTGATTCATCCTGGTTTGATTGGAACGACAAAGAAGCTGTCCTATTTCCAAACTGGGAAACTGGAATCACCTGATTTGAAAGTGGAATAACTTCTTTTCGCCAACTCCTATGAGATTTATTCAACTTCTTGGTGATTCTCCACCACTTTATATATCCAAATCAAGCTTGTCAAAAAGTTATTCAACCTGGGTTTATTGAAATGACGAAGAAGCTGTGTTATTCCCAAACTGGGAAACTGGAATCACCTGATTTGAAAGTGGGATAACTACTTCTTCCCGACTCCTATGAGATTTATTCAATTTCGTGGTGATTCTTCACCACTTTATGTATTCAAATCAAGCTTCTTACAAAGAGATTCATCCTGGTTTGATTGGAACGACGAAGAAGCTGTGGTTTACCCCAACTGGGAAACTGGAATCACCTGATTTGAAAGTAGGATAACTTCTTCATCCCAACTCCTATTTGATTTATTTAACTTCCTGGTGATTCTCCACCACTTTATGTATCCAAATCAAGCTTCTCACAAAGTGATTCATCCTGGTTTGATTGGAACGACAAAGAAGCTGTCCTATTTCCAAACTGGGAAACTGGAATCACCTGATTTGAAAGTGGAATAACTTCTTTTCGCCAACTCCTATGAGATTTATTCAACTTCTTGGTGATTCTCCACCACTTTATATATCCAAATCAAGCTTGTCAAAAAGTTATTCAACCTGGGTTTATTGAAATGACGAAGAAGCTGTGTTATTCCCAAACTGGGAAACTGGAATCACCTGATTTGAAAGTGGGATAACTACTTCTTCCCGATTCCTATGAGATTTATTCAATTTCGTGGTGATTCTTCACCACTTTATGTATTCAAATCAAGCTTCTTACAAAGAGATTCATCCTGGTTTGATTGGAACGACGAAGAAGCTGTGGTTTACCCCAACTGGGAAACTGGAATCACCTGATTTGAAAGTAGGATAACTTCTTCATCCCAACTCCTATTTGATTTATTTAACTTCCTGGTGATTCTCCACCAATTTATGTATCCAAATCAAGCTTCTCACAAAGTGATTCATCCTGGTTTAATTGGAACGACGAAGAAGCTGTGCTATTCCCAAACTGGGAAACTAGAATCACCTGATTTGAAAGTGGGATAACTTCTTTATCCCAACTCATATGAGATTTATTCAACTTCCTGGTGAGTCTCCACCACTTTATGTATCCAAATCAAGCTTCTCACCAAGTGATTCATCCTGGTTTGATTGGAACGACAAAGAAGCTGTCCTATTCCCAAACTGGGAAACTGGAATCACCTGATTTGAAAGTGGGATACCTTCTTTTCGCCAACTCCTATGAGATTTATTCAACTTCCTGGTGATTCTCCACCACTTTATATATCCAAATAAAGCTTCTCACAAAGTTATTCATCCTGGTTTTATTGAAACGACGAAGAAGCTGTGCTATTCCCAAACTGGGAAACTGGATTCATCTGATTTGAAAGTCGGATAAATTCTTCTTCCCAACTCCTATTAGATTTATTCAACTTCATGGTGATTCTCCACCAATTTATGTATCCAAATCAAGCTTCTCACAAAGTGATTCATCCTGGTTTAATTGGAACGACGAAGAAGCTGTGCTATTCCCAAACTGGGAAACTAGAATCACCTGATTTGAAAGTGGGATAACTTCTTCATCCCAACTCCTATGAGATTTATTCAACTTCCGGGTCATTCTCCACCACTTTATATATCCAAATCAAGCTTCTCACAAAGTGATTCATCCTGGTTTGATTGGAACGACGAAGAAACTGTGCTATTCCCAAACTGGGAAACTGGAATCACCTGATTTGAAAGTGGGATAACTTCTTTTTCCCGAGTCCTATGAGATTTATTCAACTTCCTGGTGATTCTCCACCACTTTATATATCCAAATCAAGCTTCTCACAAAGTTATTCATCCTGGTTTGATTGAAACGACGAAGAAGCTGTGCTATTCCCAAACTGGGAACCTTGAATCACCTGATTTGAAAGTGGGATAACTTCTTTTCGCCAACTCCTATTAGATTTATTCAACTTCCTGGTAACTCTCCACCACTTTATATATCCAAATCAAGCTTCTCACAAAGTAATTCATCCTGGTTTGATTGAAACGACGAAGAAGCTGTGCTATTCCCAAACTGGGAAACTGGAATCACCTGATTTGAAAGTGGGATAACTTTTTCTTCCCGACTCCTATCAGATTTATTCAACTTCCTGGTGATTCTCCACCACTTATGTATCCAAATCAAGCTTGTCACAAAATTATTCATCCTGGTTTTATTGAAACGACGAAGAAGCTGTGCTATTCCCAAACTGGGAAACTGGATTCACCTGATTTGAAAGTGGGATAACTTTTTCTTCCCGACTCCTATGAGATTTATTCAACTTCCAGGTGATTCTCCACCACTTTATGTATTCAAATCAAGCTTCTTACAAAGAGATTCATCCTGGTTTGATTGAAACGACGAAGAAGCTGTGCTATTCCCAAACTGGGAAACTGGAATCACCTGATTTGAAAGTGGGATAACTTCTTCTTCCCGGCTCCTATGAGATTTATTCAACTTCCTGGTGATTCTCCACCACTTTATGTATTCAAATCAAGCTTCTTACAAATAGATTCATCCTGGTTTGATTGGAACGACGAAGAAGCTGTGCTATTCCCAAACTGGGAAACTAGAATCACCTGATTTGAAAGTGGGATAACTTCTTCATCCAAACTCCTATGAGATTTATTCAACTTCCTGGTGATTCTCCACCACTTTACGTATCCAAATAAAGCTTCTCACAAAGTGATTCATCCTGGTTTTATTGGAACGACAAAGAAGCTGTCCTATTTCCAAACTGGGAAGCTAGAATCACCTAATTTGAAAGTGGGATAACTTCTTCTTCCCGACTCCTATGAGATTTATTCAACTTCCTGGTCATTCTCCACCACTTTATATATCCAAATCAAGCTTGTCACAAAATTATTCATCCTGGTTTTATTGAAACGACAAAGAAGCTGTGCTATTCCCAAACTTGGAAACTGGAATCACCTGATTTGAAATTGGGATAACTTTTTTTTCCAACTCCTATGAGATTTATTCAACTTCCTGGTGATTATCCACCACTTTATGTATCCAAATCAAGCTTCTCACAAAGTGATTCATCCTGGTTTGATTGGAACGACAAAGAAGCTGTCCTATTTCCAAACTGGGAAGCTGGAATCACCTGATTTGAAAGTGGGATAACTTCTTTTCGCCAACTCCTATGAGATTTATTCAACTTCCTGGTAACTCTCCACCACTTTATATATCCAAATCAAGCTTCTCACAAAGTTATTCATCCTGGTTTGATTGAAACGACGAAGAAGCTGTGCTATTCCCAAATCTGGGAAACTGGAATCACCTGATTTGAAAGTGGGATAACTTTTTCTTCCCGACTCCTATCAGATTTATTCAACTTCCTGGTGATTCTCCACCACTTTATGTATTAAAATCAAGCTTCTTACAAAGAGATTCATCCTGGTTTGATTGGAACGACGAAGAAGCTGTGGTATTCCCCAGCTGGGAAACTGGAATCACCTGATTTGAAAGTGGGATAACTTCTTCATCCCAACTCCTATGAGATTTATTCAACTTCCTGGTGATTCTCCACCACTTTATATATCCAAATCAAGCTACTCACATAGTGATTCATCCTGGTTTGATTGGAACGACGAAGAAGCTGTCCTATTCCCAAACTGGGAAACTGGAATCACCTAATTTGAAAGTGGGATAACTTCTTTTCGCCAACTCCTATGAGATTTATTCAACTTCCTGGTCATTCTCCACCACTTTATGTATCCAAATCAAGCTTCTCACAAAGTGATTCATCCTGGTCTGATTGGAACGACAAAGAAGCTGTCCTATTCCCAAACTGGGAAAATGGAATCACCTGATTTGAAATTAGGATAACTTTTTTTTCCCGACTCCTATGAGATTTATTCAACTTCCTGGTGATTCTCCACCACTTTATGTATTCAAATCAAGCTTCTTACAAAGAGATTCATCCTGGTTTGATTGGAACGACCAAGAAGCTGTGGTATTCCCCAACTGGGAAACTGGAATCACCTGATTTGAAAGCGGGATAACTTCTTCATCCAAACTCCTATGAGATTTATTCAACTTCCTGGTGATTCTCCACCACTTTACGTATCCAAATAAAGCTTCTCACAAAGTGATTCATCCTGGTTTTATTGGAACGACAAAGAAGCTGTCCTATTTCCAAACTGGGAAACTAGAATCACCTAATTTGAAAGTGGGATAACTTCTTCTTCCCGACTCCTATGAGATTTATTCAACTTCCTGGTCATTCTCCACCACTTTATATATCCAAATCAAGCTTGTCACAAAATTATTCATCCTGGTTTTATTGAAACGACAAAGAAGCTGTGCTATTCCCAAACTTGGAAACTGGAATCACCTGATTTGAAATTGGGATAACTTTTTTTTCCCAACTCCTATGAGATTTATTCAACTTCCTGGTGATTATCCACCACTTTATGTATCCAAATCAAGCTTCTCACAAAGTGATTCATCCTGGTTTGATTGGAACGACAAAGAAGCTGTCCTATTTCCAAACTGGGAAACTGGAATCACCTGATTTGAAAGTGGGATAACTTCTTTTCGCCAACTCCTATGAGATTTATTCAACTTCCTGGTAACTCTCCACCACTTTATATATCCAAATCAAGCTTCTCACAAAGTTATTCATCCTGGTTTGATTGAAACGACGAAGAAGCTGTGCTATTCCCAAACTGGGAAACTGGAATCACCTGATTTGAAAGTGGGATAACTTTTTCTTCCCGACTCCTATCAGATTTATTCAACTTCCTGGTGATTCTCCACCACTTTATGTATTAAAATCAAGCTTCTTACAAAGAGATTCATCCTGGTTTGATTGGAACGACGAAGAAGCTGTGGTATTCCTCAGCTGGGAAACTGGAATCACCTGATTTGAAAGTGGGATAACTTCTTCATCCCAACTCCTATGAGATTTATTCAACTTCCTGGTGATTCTCCACCACTTTATATATCCAAATCAAGCTACTCACATAGTGATTCATCCTGGTTTGATTGGAACGACAAAGAAGCTGTCCTATTCCCAAACTGGGAAACTGGAATCACCTAATTTGAAAGTGGGATAACTTCTTTTCGCCAACTCCTATGAGATTTATTCAACTTCCTGGTGATTCTCAACCACTTTATATATCCAAATCAAGCTTCTCACAAAGTTATTCATCCTGGTTTTATTGAAACGACGAAGAAGCTGTGCTATTCCCAAACTGGGAAATTGGAATCACCTGACTTGAAAGTGGGATAACTTCTTCATCCCAACTCCTATGAGATTTATTCAACTTCCTGGTGATTATCCACAACTTTATGTATCCAAATCAACCTTCTCACATAGTGATTCATCCTGGTTTGATTGGAACGACAAAGAAGCTGTCATATTCCCAAACTGGGAAACTGGAGACACCTGATTTGAAAGTGGGATAACTTTTTCTTCCCGACTCCTATTAGATTTATTCAACTTCCTGGTGATTCTCCACCACTTTATGTATTCAAATCAAGCTTCTTACAAAGCGATTCATCCTGGTTTGATTGGAACGACCAAGAACCTGTGGTATTCCCCAACTGGGAAACTGGAATCACCTGATTTGAAAGCGGGATAACTTCTTCATCCCAACTCCTATGAGATTTATTCAACTTCCTGGTGATTCTCCACCAATTTATGTATCCAAATCAAGCTTGTCACAAAATTATTCATCCTGGTTTGATTGGAACGACAAAGAAGCTGTCCTATTCCCAAACTGGGAAACTGGAATCACCTGATTTGAAAGTGGGATAACTTTTTCTTCCCGACTCCTATGAGATTTATTCAACTTCCAGGTGATTCTCCACCACTTTATGTATTCAAATCAAGCTTCTTACAAAGAGATTCATCCTGGTTTGATTGAAACGACGAAGAAGCTGTGCTATTCCCAAACTGGGAAACTGGAATCACCTGATTTGAAAGTGGGATAACTTCTTCTTCCCGGCTCCTATGAGATTTATTCAACTTCCTGGTGATTCTCCACCACTTTATGTATTCAAATCAAGCTTCTTACAAATAGATTCATCCTGGTTTGATTGGAACGACGAAGAAGCTGTGCTATTCCCAAACTGGGAAACTAGAATCACCTGATTTGAAAGTGGGATAACTTCTTTTCGCCAACTCCTATGAGATTTATTCAACTTCCTGGTAACTCTCCACCACTTTATATATCCAAATCAAGCTTCTCACAAAGTTATTCATCCTGGTTTGATTGAAACGACGAAGAAGCTGTGCTATTCCCAAACTGGGAAACTGGAATCACCTGATTTGAAAGTGGGATAACTTTTTCTTCCCGACTCCTATCAGATTTATTCAACTTCCTGGTGATTCTCCACCACTTTATGTATTAAAATCAAGCTTCTTACAAAGAGATTCATCCTGGTTTGATTGGAACGACGAAGAAGCTGTGGTATTCCCCAGCTGGGAAACTGGAATCACCTGATTTGAAAGTGGGATAACTTCTTCATCCCAACTCCTATGAGATTTATTCAACTTCCTGGTGATTCTCCACCACTTTATATATCCAAATCAAGCTACTCACATAGTGATTCATCCTGGTTTGATTGGAACGACAAAGAAGCTGTCCTATTCCCAAACTGGGAAACTGGAATCACCTAATTTGAAAGTGGGATAACTTCTTTTCGCCAACTCCTATGAGATTTATTCAACTTCCTGGTGATTCTCAACCACTTTATATATCCAAATCAAGCTTCTCACAAAGTTATTCATCCTGGTTTTATTGAAACGACGAAGAAGCTGTGCTATTCCCAAACTGGGAAATTGGAATCACCTGACTTGAAAGTGGGATAACTTCTTCATCCCAACTCCTATGAGATTTATTCAACTTCCTGGTGATTCTCCACAACTTTATGTATCCAAATCAACCTTCTCACATAGTGATTCATCCTGGTTTGATTGGAACGACAAAGAAGCTGTCATATTCCCAAACTGGGAAACTGGAGACACCTGATTTGAAAGTGGGATAACTTTTTCTTCCCGACTCCTATTAGATTTATTCAACTTCCTGGTGATTCTCCACCACTTTATGTATTCAAATCAAGCTTCTTACAAAGCGATTCATCCTGGTTTGATTTGAACGACCAAGAACCTGTGGTATTCCCCAACTGGGAAACTGGAATCACCTGATTTGAAAGCGGGATAACTTCTTCATCCCAACTCCTATGAGATTTATTCAACTTCCTGGTGATTCTCCACCAATTTATGTATCCAAATCAAGCTTGTCACAAATTTATTCATCCTGGTTTGATTGGAACGACAAAGAAGCTGTCCTATTCCCAAACTGGGAAACTGGAATCACCTGATTTGAAAGTGGGATAACTTTTTCTTCCCGACTCCTATGAGATTTATTCAACTTCCAGGTGATTCTCCACCACTTTATGTATTCAAATCAAGCTTCTTACAAAGAGATTCATCCTGGTTTGATTGAAACGACGAAGAAGCTGTGCTATTCCCAAACTGGGAAACTGGAATCACCTGATTTGAAAGTGGGATAACTTCTTCTTCCCGGCTCCTATGAGATTTATTCAACTTCCTGGTGATTCTCCACCACTTTATGTATTCAAATCAAGCTTCTTACAAATAGATTCATCCTGGTTTGATTGGAACGACGAAGAAGCTGTGCTATTCCCAAACTGGGAAACTAGAATCACCTGATTTGAAAGTGGGATAACTTCTTTTCGCCAACTCCTATGAGATTTATTCAACTTCCTGGTAACTCTCCACCACTTTATATATCCAAATCAAGCTTCTCACAAAGTTATTCATCCTGGTTTGATTGAAACGACGAAGAAGCTGTGCTATTCCCAAACTGGGAAACTGGAATCACCTGATTTGAAAGTGGGATAACTTTTTCTTCCCGACTCCTATGAGATTTATTCAACTTCCTGGTGATTCTCCACCACTTTATGTATTAAAATCAAGCTTCTTACAAAGAGATTCATCCTGGTTTGATTGGAACGACGAAGAAGCTGTGGTATTCCCCAGCTGGGAAACTGGAATCACCTGATTTGAAAGTAGGATAACTTCTTCATCCCAACTCCTATGAGATTTATTCAACTTCCTAGTGATTCTCCACCACATTATATATCCAAATGAAGCTACTCACATAGTGATTCATCCTGGTTTGATTGGAACGACAAAGAAGCTGTCCTATTCCCAAACTGGGAAACTGGAATCACCTAATTTGAAAGTGGGATAACTTCTTTTCGCCAACTCCTATGAGATTTATTCAACTTCCTGGTGATTCTCAACCACTTTATATATCCAAATCAAGCTTCTCACAAAGTTATTCATCCTGGTTTTATTGAAACGACGAAGAAGCTGTGCTATTCCCAAACTGGGAAATTGGAATCACCTGATTTGAAATTGGGATAACTTTTTTTCCCGACTCCTATGAGATTTATTCAACTTCCTGGAGATTCTCCACCACTTTATGTATTCAACTCAAGCTTCTTACAAAGAGATCCATCCTGGTTTGATTGGAACGACCAAGAAACTGTGGTATTCCCCAACTGGGAAACTGGAGACACCTGATTTGAAAGTGGGATAACTTCCTCATCCCAACTCCTATGAGATTTATTCAACTTCCTGGTGATTATCCACCAATTTATGTATCCAAATCAAGCTTCTTACAAAGAGATTCATCCTGGTTTGATTGGAACGACGAAGAAGCTGTGGTATTCCTAAACTGGGAAATTGGAATCACCTGACTTGAAAGTGTGATAACTTCTTCATCCCAACTCCTATGAGATTTATTCAACTTCCTGGTGATTCTGCACCACTTTATGTATCCAAATCAACCTTCTCACATAGTGATTCATCCTGGTTTGATTGGAACGACAAAGAAGCTGTCCTATTCCCAAACTGGGAAACTGGAATCACCTGATTTGAAAGTGGGATAACTTTTTCTTCCCGACTCCTATTAGATTTATTCAACTTCCTGGTGATTCTCCACCACTTTATGTATTCAAATCAAGCTTCTTACAAAGCGATTCATCCTGGTTTGATTGGAACGACCAAGAAGCTGTGGTATTCCCCAACTGGGAAACTGGAATCACCTGATTTGAAAGTGGGATAACTTCTTCATCCCAACTCCTATGAGATTTATTCAACTTCCTGGTGATTCTGCACCACTTTATGTATCCAAATCAACCTTCTCACATAGTGATTCATCCTGGTTTGATTGGAACGACAAAGAAGCTGTCCTATTCCCAAACTGGGAAACTGGAATCACCTGATTTGAAAGTGGGATAACTTTTTCTTCCCGACTCCTATTAGATTTATTCAACTTCCTGGTGATTCTCCACCACTTTATGTATTCAAATCAAGCTTCTTACAAAGCGATTCATCCTGGTTTGATTGGAACGACCAAGAACCTGTGGTATTCCCCAACTGGGAAACTGGAATCACCTGATTTGAAAGCGGGATAACTTCTTCATCCCAACTCCTATGAGATTTATTCAACTTCCTGGTGATTCTCCACCAATTTATGTATCCAAATCAAGCTTGTCACAAATTTATTCATCCTGGTTTGATTGGAACGACAAAGAAGCTGTCCTATTCCCAAACTGGGAAACTGGAATCACCTGATTTGAAAGTGGGATAACTTTTTCTTCCCGACTCCTATGAGATTTATTCAACTTCCAGGTGATTCTCCACCACTTTATGTATTCAAATCAAGCTTCTTACAAAGAGATTCATCCTGGTTTGATTGAAACGACGAAGAAGCTGTGCTATTCCCAAACTGGGAAACTGGAATCACCTGATTTGAAAGTGGGATAACTTCTTCTTCCCGGCTCCTATGAGATTTATTCAACTTCCTGGTGATTCTCCACCACTTTATGTATTCAAATCAAGCTTCTTACAAATAGATTCATCCTGGTTTGATTGGAACGACGAAGAAGCTGTGCTATTCCCAAACTGGGAAACTAGAATCACCTGATTTGAAAGTGGGATAACTTCTTTTCGCCAACTCCTATGAGATTTATTCAACTTCCTGGTAACTCTCCACCACTTTATATATCCAAATCAAGCTTCTCACAAAGTTATTCATCCTGGTTTGATTGAAACGACGAAGAAGCTGTGCTATTCCCAAACTGGGAAACTGGAATCACCTGATTTGAAAGTGGGATAACTTTTTCTTCCCGACTCCTATGAGATTTATTCAACTTCCTGGTGATTCTCCACCACTTTATGTATTAAAATCAAGCTTCTTACAAAGAGATTCATCCTGGTTTGATTGGAACGACGAAGAAGCTGTGGTATTCCCCAGCTGGGAAACTGGAATCACCTGATTTGAAAGTAGGATAACTTCTTCATCCCAACTCCTATGAGATTTATTCAACTTCCTAGTGATTCTCCACCACATTATATATCCAAATGAAGCTACTCACATAGTGATTCATCCTGGTTTGATTGGAACGACAAAGAAGCTGTCCTATTCCCAAACTGGGAAACTGGAATCACCTAATTTGAAAGTGGGATAACTTCTTTTCGCCAACTCCTATGAGATTTATTCAACTTCCTGGTGATTCTCAACCACTTTATATATCCAAATCAAGCTTCTCACAAAGTTATTCATCCTGGTTTTATTGAAACGACGAAGAAGCTGTGCTATTCCCAAACTGGGAAATTGGAATCACCTGATTTGAAATTGGGATAACTTTTTTTCCCGACTCCTATGAGATTTATTCAACTTCCTGGAGATTCTCCACCACTTTATGTATTCAACTCAAGCTTCTTACAAAGAGATCCATCCTGGTTTGATTGGAACGACCAAGAAACTGTGGTATTCCCCAACTGGGAAACTGGAGACACCTGATTTGAAAGTGGGATAACTTCCTCATCCCAACTCCTATGAGATTTATTCAACTTCCTGGTGATTATCCACCAATTTATGTATCCAAATCAAGCTTCTTACAAAGAGATTCATCCTGGTTTGATTGGAACGACGAAGAAGCTGTGGTATTCCTAAACTGGGAAATTGGAATCACCTGACTTGAAAGTCTGATAACTTCTTCATCCCAACTCCTATGAGATTTATTCAACTTCCTGGTGATTCTGCACCACTTTATGTATCCAAATCAACCTTCTCACATAGTGATTCATCCTGGTTTGATTGGAACGACAAAGAAGCTGTCCTATTCCCAAACTGGGAAACTGGAATCACCTGATTTGAAAGTGGGATAACTTTTTCTTCCCGACTCCTATTAGATTTATTCAACTTCCTGGTGATTCTCCACCACTTTATGTATTCAAATCAAGCTTCTTACAAAGCGATTCATCCTGGTTTGATTGGAACGACCAAGAAGCTGTGGTATTCCCCAACTGGGAAACTGGAATCACCTGATTTGAAAGTGGGATAACTTCTTCATCCCAACTCCTATGAGATTTATTCAACTTCCTGGTGATTCTGCACCACTTTATGTATCCAAATCAACCTTCTCACATAGTGATTCATCCTGGTTTGATTGGAACGACAAAGAAGCTGTCCTATTCCCAAACTGGGAAACTGGAATCACCTGATTTGAAAGTGGGATAACTTTTTCTTCCCGACTCCTATTAGATTTATTCAACTTCCTGGTGATTCTCCACCACTTTATGTATTCAAATCAAGCTTCTTACAAAGCGATTCATCCTGGTTTGATTGGAACGACCAAGAACCTGTGGTATTCCCCAACTGGGAAACTGGAATCACCTGATTTGAAAGCGGGATAACTTCTTCATCCCAACTCCTATGAGATTTATTCAACTTCCTGGTGATTCTCCACCAATTTATGTATCCAAATCAAGCTTGTCACAAATTTATTCATCCTGGTTTGATTGGAACGACAAAGAAGCTGTCCTATTCCCAAACTGGGAAACTGGAATCACCTGATTTGAAAGTGGGATAACTTTTTCTTCCCGACTCCTATGAGATTTATTCAACTTCCAGGTGATTCTCCACCACTTTATGTATTCAAATCAAGCTTCTTACAAAGAGATTCATCCTGGTTTGATTGAAACGACGAAGAAGCTGTGCTATTCCCAAACTGGGAAACTGGAATCACCTGATTTGAAAGTGGGATAACTTCTTCTTCCCGGCTCCTATGAGATTTATTCAACTTCCTGGTGATTCTCCACCACTTTATGTATTCAAATCAAGCTTCTTACAAATAGATTCATCCTGGTTTGATTGGAACGACGAAGAAGCTGTGCTATTCCCAAACTGGGAAACTAGAATCACCTGATTTGAAAGTGGGATAACTTCTTTTCGCCAACTCCTATGAGATTTATTCAACTTCCTGGTAACTCTCCACCACTTTATATATCCAAATCAAGCTTCTCACAAAGTTATTCATCCTGGTTTGATTGAAACGACGAAGAAGCTGTGCTATTCCCAAACTGGGAAACTGGAATCACCTGATTTGAAAGTGGGATAACTTTTTCTTCCCGACTCCTATGAGATTTATTCAACTTCCTGGTGATTCTCCACCACTTTATGTATTAAAATCAAGCTTCTTACAAAGAGATTCATCCTGGTTTGATTGGAACGACGAAGAAGCTGTGGTATTCCCCAGCTGGGAAACTGGAATCACCTGATTTGAAAGTAGGATAACTTCTTCATCCCAACTCCTATGAGATTTATTCAACTTCCTAGTGATTCTCCACCACATTATATATCCAAATGAAGCTACTCACATAGTGATTCATCCTGGTTTGATTGGAACGACAAAGAAGCTGTCCTATTCCCAAACTGGGAAACTGGAATCACCTAATTTGAAAGTGGGATAACTTCTTTTCGCCAACTCCTATGAGATTTATTCAACTTCCTGGTGATTCTCAACCACTTTATATATCCAAATCAAGCTTCTCACAAAGTTATTCATCCTGGTTTTATTGAAACGACGAAGAAGCTGTGCTATTCCCAAACTGGGAAATTGGAATCACCTGATTTGAAATTGGGATAACTTTTTTTCCCGACTCCTATGAGATTTATTCAACTTCCTGGAGATTCTCCACCACTTTATGTATTCAACTCAAGCTTCTTACAAAGAGATCCATCCTGGTTTGATTGGAACGACCAAGAAACTGTGGTATTCCCCAACTGGGAAACTGGAGACACCTGATTTGAAAGTGGGATAACTTCCTCATCCCAACTCCTATGAGATTTATTCAACTTCCTGGTGATTATCCACCAATTTATGTATCCAAATCAAGCTTCTTACAAAGAGATTCATCCTGGTTTGATTGGAACGACGAAGAAGCTGTGGTATTCCTAAACTGGGAAATTGGAATCACCTGACTTGAAAGTGTGATAACTTCTTCATCCCAACTCCTATGAGATTTATTCAACTTCCTGGTGATTCTGCACCACTTTATGTATCCAAATCAACCTTCTCACATAGTGATTCATCCTGGTTTGATTGGAACGACAAAGAAGCTGTCCTATTCCCAAACTGGGAAACTGGAATCACCTGATTTGAAAGTGGGATAACTTTTTCTTCCCGACTCCTATTAGATTTATTCAACTTCCTGGTGATTCTCCACCACTTTATGTATTCAAATCAAGCTTCTTACAAAGCGATTCATCCTGGTTTGATTGGAACGACCAAGAAGCTGTGGTATTCCCCAACTGGGAAACTGGAATCACCTGATTTGAAAGTGGGATAACTTCTTCATCCCAACTCCTATGAGATTTATTCAACTTCCTGGTGATTCTGCACCACTTTATGTATCCAAATCAACCTTCTCACATAGTGATTCATCCTGGTTTGATTGGAACGACAAAGAAGCTGTCCTATTCCCAAACTGGGAAACTGGAATCACCTGATTTGAAAGTGGGATAACTTTTTCTTCCCGACTCCTATTAGATTTATTCAACTTCCTGGTGATTCTCCACCACTTTATGTATTCAAATCAAGCTTCTTACAAAGCGATTCATCCTGGTTTGATTGGAACGACCAAGAACCTGTGGTATTCCCCAACTGGGAAACTGGAATCACCTGATTTGAAAGCGGGATAACTTCTTCATCCCAACTCCTATGAGATTTATTCAACTTCCTGGTGATTCTCCACCAATTTATGTATCCAAATCAAGCTTGTCACAAAATTATTCATCCTGGTTTTATTGAAACGACGAAGAAGTTGTGCTATTCCCAAACTGGGAAACTGGATTCACCTGATTTGAAAGTGGGATAACTTTTTCTTCCCGACTCCTATGAGATTTATTCAACTTCCAGGTGATTCTCCACCACTTTATGTATTCAAATCAAGCTTCTTACAAAGAGATTCATCCTGGTTTGATTGAAACGACGAAGAAGCTGTGCTATTCCCAAACTGGGAAACTGGAATCACCTGATTTGAAAGTGGGATAACTTCTTCTTCCCGGCTCCTGTGAGATTTATTCAACTTCCTGGTGATTCTCCACCACTTTATGTATTCAAATCAAGCTTCTTACAAATAGATTCATCCTGGTTTGATTGGAACGACGAAGAAGCTGTGCTATTCCCAAACTGGGAAACTAGAATCACCTGATTTGAAAGTGGGATAACTTCTTTTCGCCAACTCCTATGAGATTTATTCAACTTCCTGGTAACTCTCCACCACTTTATATATCCAAATCAAGCTTCTCACAAAGTTATTCATCCTGGTTTGATTGAAACGACGAAGAAGCTGTGCTATTCCCAAACTGGGAAACTGGAATCACCTGATTTGAAAGTGGGATAACTTTTTCTTCCCGACTCCTATGAGATTTATTCAACTTCCTGGTGATTCTCCACCACTTTATGTATTAAAATCAAGCTTCTTACAAAGAGATTCATCCTGGTTTGATTGGAACGACGAAGAAGCTGTGGTATTCCCCAGCTGGGAAACTGGAATCACCTGATTTGAAAGTAGGATAACTTCTTCATCCCAACTCCTATGAGATTTATTCAACTTCCTAGTGATTCTCCACCACTTTATATATCCAAATGAAGCTACTCACATAGTGATTCATCCTGGTTTGATTGGAACGACAAAGAAGCTGTCCTATTCCCAAACTGGGAAACTGGAATCACCTAATTTGAAAGTGGGATAACTTCTTTTCGCCAACTCCTATGAGATTTATTCAACTTCCTGGTGATTCTCAACCACTTTATTTATCCAAATCAAGCTTCTCACAAAGTTATTCATCCTGGTTTTATTGAAACGACGAAGAAGCTGTGCTATTCCCAAACTGGGAAATTGGAATCACCTGATTTGAAATTGGGATAACTTTTTTTCCCGACTCCTATGAGATTTATTCAACTTCCTGGAGATTCTCCACCACTTTATGTATTCAACTCAAGCTTCTTACAAAGAGATCCATCCTGGTTTGATTGGAACGACCAAGAAACTGTGGTATTCCCCAACTGGAAAACTGGAGACACCTTATTTGAAAGTGGGATAACTTTCTCATCCCAACTCCTATGAGATTTATTCAACTTCCTGGTGATTATCCACCAATTTATGTATCCAAATCAAGCTTCTTACAAAGAGATTCATCCTGGTTTGATTGGAACGACGAAGAAGCTGTGGTATTCCTAAACTGGGAAATTGGAATCACCTGACTTGAAAGTGTGATAACTTCTTCATCCCAACTCCTATGAGATTTATTCAACTTCCTGGTGATTCTGCACCACTTTATGTATCCAAATCAACCTTCTCACATAGTGATTCATCCTGGTTTGATTGGAACGACAAAGAAGCTGTCCTATTCCCAAACTGGGAAACTGGAATCACCTGATTTGAAAGTGGGATAACTTTTTCTTCCCGACTCCTATTAGATTTATTCAACTTCCTGGTGATTCTCCACCACTTTATGTATTCAAATCAAGCTTCTTACAAAGCGATTCATCCTGGTTTGATTGGAACGACCAAGAAGCTGTGGTATTCCCCAACTGGGAAACTGGAATCACCTGATTTGAAAGTGGGATAACTTCTTCATCCCAACTCCTATGAGATTTATTCTACTTTCTGGTGATTCTCCACCAATTTATGTATCCAAATCAAGCTTGTCACAAAATTATTCATCCTGGTTTTATTGAAACGACGAAGAAGTTGTGCTATTCCCAAACTGGGAAACTGGATTCACCTGATGTGAAAGTGGGATAACTTTTTCTTCCCGACTCCTATGAGATTTATTCAACTTCCAGGTGATTTTCCACCACTTTATGTATTCAAATCAAGCTTCTTACAAAGAGATTCATCCTGGTTTGATTGAAACGACGAAGAAGCTGTGCTATTCCCAAACTGGGAAACTGGAATCACCTGATTTGAAAGTGGGATAACTTCTTCTTCCCGGCGCCTATGAGATTTATTCAACTTCCTGGTGATTCTCCACCACTTTATGTATTCAAATCAAGCTTCTTACAAATAGATTCATCCTGGTTTGATTGGAACGACGAAGAAGCTGTGCTATTCCCAAACTGGGAAACTAGAATCACCTGATTTGAAAGTGGGATAACTTCTTCATCCCAACTCCTATGAGATTTATTCAACTTCCTGGTGATTCTCCACCAATTTATGTATACAAATCAAGCTTGTCACAAAATTATTCATCCTGGCTTTATTGAAACGACGAAGAAGTTGTGCTATTCCCAAACTGGGAAACTGGATTCACCTGATTTGAAAGTGGGATAACTTTTTCTTCCCGACTCCTATGAGATTTATACAACTTCCAGGTGATTCTCCACCACTTTATGTATTCAAATCAAGCTTCTTACAATGAGATTCATCCTGGTTTGATTGAAACGACGAAGAAGCTGTGCTATTCCCAAACTGGGAAACTGGAATCACCTGATTTGAAAGTGGGATAACTTCTTCTTCCCGGCTCCTATGAGATTTATTCAACTTCCTGGTGATTCTCCACCACTTTATGTATCCAAATAAAGCTTCTCACAAAGTGATTCATCCTGGTTTGATTGGAACGACAAAGAAGCTGTCCTATTTCCAAACTGGGAAACTAGAATCACCTAATTTGAAAGTGGGATAACTTCTTCTTCCCGACTCCTATGAGATTTATTCAACTTCCTGGTCATTCTCCACCACTTTATATATCCAAATCAAGCTTGTCACAAAATTATTCATCCTGGTTTTATTGAAACGACAAAGAAGTTGTGCTATTCCCAAACTGGGAAACTGGAATCACCTGATTTGAAATTGGGATAACTTTTTTTTCCCAACTCCTATGAGATTTATTCAACTTCCTGGTGATTATCCACCACTTTATGTATCCAAATCAAGCTTCTCACAAAGTGATTCATCCTGGTTTGATTGGAACGACAAAGAAGTTGTCCTATTTCCAAACTGGGAAACTGGAATCACCTGATTTGAAAGTGGGATAACTTCTTTTCGCCAACTCCTATGAGATTTATTCAACTTCCTGGTAACTCTCCACCACTTTATATATCCAAATCAAGCTTCTCACAAAGTTATTCATCCTGGTTTGATTGAAACGACGAAGAAGCTGTGCTATTCCCAAACTGGGAAACTGGAATCACCTGATTTGAAAGTGGGATAACTTTTTCTTCCCGACTCCTATGAGATTTATTCAACTTCCTGGTGATTCTCCACCACTTTATGTATTAAAATCAAGCTTCTTACAAAGAGATTCATCCTGGTTTGATTGGAACGACGAAGAAGCTGTGGTATTCCCCAGCTGGGAAACTGGAATCACCTGATTTGAAAGTGGGATAACTTCTTCATCCCAACTCCTATGAGATTTATTTAACTTCCTGGTGATTCTCCACCACTTTATATATCCAAATCAAGCTTCTCACAAAGTTATTCATCCTGGTTTGATTGAAACGACAAAGAAGCTGTCTTATTCCCAAACTGGGAAACTGGAATCACCTGATTTGAAAGTGGGATAACTTCTTTTCGCCAACTTCTATGAGATTTAATCAACTTCCTGGTGATTCTCCACCACTTTATATATCCAAATCAAGCTTCTCACAAAGTTATTCATCCTGGTTTTATTAAAACGACGAAGAAGCTGTGCTATTCTCAAACTGGGAAACTAGAATCACCTGATTTGAAAGTGGGATAACTTCTTCTTCCCGACTCCTATGAGATTTATTCAACTTGCTGGTGATTCTCCACCACTTTATGTATTCAAATCAAGCTTCTTACAAAGAGATTCATCCTGGTTTTATTGAAACGACGAAGAAGCTGTGCTATTCCCAAACTGGGAAACTGGATTCACCTGATTTGAAAGTGGGATAAATTCTTCTTCCCAACTCCTATGAGATTTATTCAACTTCCTAGTGATTCTCCACCACTTTATGTATCCAAATCAAGCTTCTAACAAAGTGATTCATCCTGGTTTGATTGGAACGACAAAGAAGCCGTCCTATTTCCAAACTGGGAAACTAGAATCACCTAATTTGAAAGTGGGATAACTTCTTCTTCCCGACTCCTATGAGATTTATTCAACTTCCTGGTCATTCTCCACCACTTTATATATCCAAATCAAGCTTCTCACAAAGTTATTCATCCTGGTTTGATTGAAACGACGAAGAAGCTGTGCTATTCCCAAACTGGGAAACTGGAATCACCTGATTTGAAAGAGGGATAACGGTCTTCGGGAGATAGCATTCGAAGGTTTGACAAGAATGCATGGACTGGTGTCGTATCGATGTTCGGAAAGGTTCAATCGCTACACAGCGACCGAACTTTGGCTCGAGCCCGGTCGCTACCTAGCGACCGAGTGAGACGAGTGCTCGGTCGCTACGTAGCGACCGAGCTTTGGCTCGAGCTCGGTCGCTACGTAGCGACCGAGCGGGACGATCGCTCGGTCGCTACGTAGCGACCAAGCTTTGGCTCGAGATCGGTTGCTACGGAGCGACCGAGCGGGACGATCGCTCGGTCACTGCGTAGCGACCGAGCTTGGCTCGGGTTCGGTTGCTACGTAGCGACCGGACGGCGTGTATACGTAGCGACCGAGCTTGGTTTGTTCGGTTTGAATCCCAAAGGATACTTCTTCGTAAAAACCTCGTATAGGTTATTTTTACGAAAATTACATCTCTTCTTTTACTAACTCTTTCGGAAATACGATCTCCGAGGATTTTCGGGTGGTAATTCCGTCGTAACCATTTTTGACCCCAACAGTTACCCCCCCAGCCCGTTAGGATCATGTATCATAGGATCCTAGCGTGCGGTTAGGCATGTTTGGCAAGTTAGGCGTGATGGATGGAATTAATATCCGAAAGTCCGAGCTTGAATAGTAAATCCTCATGTCTTATAAGAAGAGAGGTAACTTGTTCCATAATTTTTTCACTTTCTTGTTTTTCTCTAAGATCTTTCAAAAAAGAACTTTCTATCTTTCTCTCCACCCTTTTCCTCTATTCTCTCAAGAGAAGTGTAAAGATGTTGAGCAAGAAAAAGATTGCGTAAAAGGGGTCTTCATCCGCGAGTCCTTATGAAGAGCTCGTCGTTCCGAAGATGGAGTTTGTGCCTCACTCGGTGCATCCTGCCGAGAACGAGGCATGGTGGGTTGCTCATTATGGCTCGTTGATCCCTCCCAAGGAGAAGTCGTTCCCGGTCCTGGTCCATCGTGGAGTCGAGGAAGAGGATGCAAGCAGGACTACTGACGAGTTTCTCGCGACGATGCGATCGTTCTACCACATCCCGGATGCTGTGGAGTTCCGGGTTCCCTGCCGCGGGGAATGTGCTAACAATCCCCCGGAGGGTTACTTTACGTGTTATGAGGCGTTCGTAGTGCGTTGTCGCCTCTGGTTCCCCATACCCGAAATTCTCGTCCGAGTGTTGGACCGTTTCGAAGTTGCGATAAGTCAGTTGACACCCCTTGCCATTCAGCACCTTATTGGGATCCTGATCCTAAGCTACGAGCATGGCCTTTCCCTTTCCGTCGATCATTATGAAGCGCTTTTGAGGCTTCAACTTGTCAGGGGTACGGATAAGCATAGGTTGGTCCCTCGGAAATTTATGTCAGTGGTTAAGAAGTTTATTTCGAACTTCAACTCGTGGAAGAAGTTCTTTTTCTTTGTCCGTATAGACGCTTCAAATTTGACTTTGGATTATGAGGGATGGATCAGTTATCCTTGTTTTCGGCCGAATGTGGCCCTTTGAATTTGGATTTCGTTTAGGCTTAGATGGCCGTATTTGTATTTCCGGGACTGGCCGTTGGTGGCTTTGAATCCCTTGCCGCTTTACGCGGTTTATTTATATGATAAATGTTTTGTTTCGAATTTTCCTGAGTAGGGTTGAAGTAAATACGAGTTGTCGTCTCGTATGTAGTTCTGATTAGACGTTCAATCTGTTGGTTCGTTCGTGATTTTCGTAAAAATTTATCTATCTTTACGATTTTCGAGAACATTGAGATACGAACGGAGAGACATGGTTTATGATCTCGTATCTTTTAGATATCATGCCTTGAGATGTTTGAGACCAGAGCGTTTGGTTTAGGGCAAGACTTAGGTTTACTTTCGGTTAAGGTTTGTGCGGTGACTAGCCGGCTATCGTTTTTCCTGTTGCGATTTCTTCCTGACTCGCACCGATTTAAAGTCCGCGATATGTTCTCGGCTTATATGACTTGTATGGTACGAATCGAGCATCTTCTCAGAATCAACTGGAAGTGCTAAACCAAAATTTCGGATTTTTGTTGTAGCGCGCTTTTGTCCTTGTGCTGGACGTTTATAAAGATCAAAAGAGTGATCGGATTGCGTTTGTTTAAGACGGCTGGCGTGTTCGTCGGGGCCAATCGACGAACGGGGTGTAAGGTTTTTGGTGGTCGCGTTCGGACAATTTGTTAGCGTTGTCCTCGAATTTTAACTTTTGCGACGTCTCGCAGTTATTTCGAGGATTATGCGTGTATTTTTGAAAGATGATAATCTTTACGATTTTTGGGCCGGAAGGGGCCGCAGACAAGAGTCTTAACGTTTTCAGGCGTGTCCTGAAAGTTTCTTTTGTGTTTTACTGAAGCGTAAACGTTTTCGATAAAAAAGGACAACGTATATTGTAGTAAAAGTTTTTGAAGTTTCTAAAAACTCGATTACAATAATGAAGATTTTTCTAAGTGGGAGTATACGAGTATACGCACCCACTCCCCCCCCCCCCCTTTTTAGAGAGGGGGATAGCTGAACTCGTCTTTTGACGAGCTGCCTACGTACCCCTTTCGAGGATCAAGCCATCTCGTAGTTCTGTTTCATGCCGCGAGTGTTCTTACTCGGCGGTAGATGTCGCGATGTCTGCCTTGACCGTGTCGATCGTGGCTGGGTCGACGCTATTTTCCGGATGTTCCGGTTGAGTTGTCGCGAGGGCTTCGGATTTATGTCAAGCTTCGACGTCCGATGCGTTTGCGTTGATAGACGATTTTACTTCGTCCTCTCCCGGGGCGCTTTTGGCTCAAGATCGATCTATCTTCGCGCGTTTGCCGTTTGCGGAAGCCGTGATTTGCCTTAACTTATGCTCCGCGAGGAAGCATAGTCGCGACTGTTTTTGGCATCTCCAGATGGCCGCGACTCCGCTCGGTGTTGGGAACTTGAGACCCAGGTGGTAGGTTGACGGAACTGCCTGCATGGCGTTGAGCCATGGGGTTCCCATGATCACGTTGTAGATAGCGGGATGATCGACTACCGCGAATTCAACGATTTTCGTGATCTCCTTGGCCATGACTGGCAATTAGATTGATCCGAGAGTCATTGACACTTCGCCTGAAAAACCCGTGAGTGGTTTTGGCGTTGGAATTACTTCTCCGAGTTCGATACTCATCCGCTTGAGAGTGTCGCGGAAGATTACGTTGACCGTGCTTCCCGTGTCGACGAGTACCCTTCCGACTTCTAGATCTCGTATGACGAGATCTATGACAAGCGGGTCGCAGTGAGGTTGGTCGATACCGCCGGCTTCTTCCTCTGTGAAGGTGATCGAGCAACTTTGGCCGTCTCGAGGAGGAGACCATGTAGGCCAATTTGCACTTGATTCTGCCTTTCGTTGGTAAGCCTTGATGGCCGACACGGTATCGCCGCAGTATTGTGATCCTCCGATGATCATATTGACTCTGCGACGATTGTTATCGTTCCCTTTGTCATTCGGCCTCCTACCGCGTTTATCCCCAGGATGGTTTCGTTGAGGGGATTTTTCAGCGGGCGGATTTTTATCCGTCTTTGGAGGCCGATCAGAGTCGAGGATGAGATCCTTGACGCTAGTTACTTCCGAAAGCTCTCCAGCGAGTAGCTTCGCGGCCAGTCTTGCTCCCAAGACTTTGCAATTGGTCGTGGAGTGTCCTCGGGATTGATGGAACTCGCAGAAGGTGTTTTCGTCATACCCTTGATTGCGAGTCCATGTGTTGCCCGTGGTCCGGCCTTGATCCGAACTGATCGCATAGTTATGCGCCCCTTGGAGATCTTCCCCCTCGTGATGGACGTACTTGTCGTTACGAGAGTTCTTCTTTTTCCCCTTCAGATCTGCGTCTTTCGAGGATGGTCTTGCCGGCTTATGTTTTTGCGATAAGACTTTAGTTTTTTCCTCGACTATGATGTAGTCCGTTGCTTTGTGGAGGGCGTCCTGGATCGTTCATGGTTTGTCGAGAGTTATCCATTTTCTGAATTTCGACTTGTACCAGAGCGTCTTTCTCAGCGCGTCGATGGCCACTTTGTCGCTTATCCCGCTGACCCTGGACATTATCAGCTTAAACCGACTTATAAATTCGCGGAGGGGTTCGTCTTCCCTCTGGGAGAGACTCCAGAGGTCAACATCGGAGGTTTCCCTGTTGAAAACTCCCGATGGTGTTACGACGAAGGCGTGCGAACCATTCGAGCGCTGCTCCTTCGAGATTTTCGACGAACAGGCGGCAATAGCCGGCATCTTTTTCGCCGTCCTTCAGTCTTGCTCTTCCCATCGCGATGTGGAAAGCCTGAATGTGCGCTTTCGGATCGGCTGTACCGTCGTACTTCGGTACTTTGATCTTTCCTGGATCGGACACCCTCATGTCCGAAATGCGACTGGTAAAGGGGGTATTTCGAGCTCCTTCCAGCAGTCGATCGATCTCGGGGGCAGCACTAGTAGCATGATGGATTTGAGACTTTACGCCTCTCACTTCTGCTGCAGTCTTAGTGATGTAGTCGCGAAGATCGCGGATATCCGATGTCTCGTCAGTAGATTTCCGAGCCTGTCGGCGTTTATTGCGAGTCAGCTCGGTTTGCCTTTCGGCTAGTTCCTCTTGTTCGTTCCAATAGGCGTCTTCTTCTTCTTCCGTCATTGGTTTTTCGAACGGGGAGCCTTCCCGAGCGGATCGGCTTCTGGTCCTTCTTGGATGTCTGTCGACATCCTCGTCGGTATCGTTGGAGACATCGCTAGGATCCAGGTCAATGTGTTCGGCTTCGTTATCCTCCGAGTCCTTTGCAGGGGGCGGAAGATTTTCAGGGTTCCCCTTTTCGACGGGAGATTTCTCGCTAGGTTTTGACCGGAAGGTCGTTCCCGCGCGAGTCCTGTTCTATCGAGTGGGGTGGCGAAGTCGAGCCTTTTCCCGTGGATTTTGGTGGTTCCGCGGGGACGGATAGCTCGGGTCCTTGCCGTTAAGGTTTCAACCTGTTTGGTCAAGGTATTCACGAGCTTATCCTGTTCTTCCGACCTTTTCTCATAGGTGGCGAACATCTTTTTGAACTCCTCGAGCGTCGCGGCGTTGGCTTGCGCGTTGGCCGCGGATACGTCCGCTACTGGAGTGTGGAGATCGGTGCCGCTGCCTCCATTAAGAGGAGTTTGCACGTTATCCGCGTCGTTGGTTGACATGTCAGATTGTGTGTGGCTTTTGCGGGTTAGATTGATCCGTGAGCCCCCCTCCTTCTAGCGCCAAACTGTGGGAACCGAAATTCACACTGTCGATTTCCGTTTAAATAAGGAAACTAAGAAAACCCTAGTTTTCCAGAGGACCCGGATATCTGTTAATTACCACACGTCAAGCAATCAGAACACGAGAATAACAACGATAAAAATAAGAAATCGAAAAGAGAGCAAAGTAGATCTTATTCCGAATCTGCGTATGAGCGTTACAACAAGGTATAAGCCTGGGCTCGAGAGCTGTCGGCGAGATTCCTAGTTCTAGCAACCCTAAGACGGCTAAACCTAATTGAGTCGCAGCTCGAAATAACAAAAACGGAAAATTGCCTAAATTGCTCTAAGTGCTAAAGTTTTTTTTGAAAAAATTCTTCCTTCTGCTCCTCGCCTAGGACTTCTTATATACTAGCTTCAAGGTCGGTTTACGCTTTTACTCTTCTGCCCTTAAGCCGTCATAGCATAAAATGGAGATTTTCCATTTTTCCCGATCTTCATAATTATCTTCAAAACTTCCGTATTTATCCGCGGAAACTTGACATTTATCCTTCCTCGTGGGCCAAGCGTAAACCATGCTGTGGTTTACGGGCTTTTGGTTAGGAAAATCGTAGGATGGGCTTCGAATCGTGTTTTAGGTCCCTTTGGGCCGTTTTCCGACTCGACACGTTTACTACGAGTTTTCCGCGGTTTCTAATCCGCGAAGTTTGATCGATGAATTAGAATAGCGGGAAACATGGACTGAGCTTACTACGGTCTTCGGGAGATAGCATTCGAAGGTTTGACGAGAATGCATGGACTGGTGTCGTATCGATGTTCAGAAAGGTTCAATCGCTACACAGCGACCGAACTTTGGCTCGAGCCCGGTCGCTACGTAGCGACCGAGCTTTGGCTCGAGCTCGGTCGCTACGTAGCGACCGAGCTTTGGCTCGAGCTCGGCCGCTACGTAGCGACCGAGCGGGACGATCGCTCGGTCGCTACGTAGCGACCAAGCTTTGGCTCGAGCTCGGTCGCTACGTAGCGACCAAGCTTTGGCTCGAGCTCGGTCGCTACGTAGCGACCGAGCTTTGGCTCGAGCTCGGTCGCTACATAGCGACCGAGCGGGACGATCGCTCGGTCGCTACGTAGCGACCGAGCGGGACGATCGCTCGGTCGCTGCGTAGCGACCGAGCTTGGCTCGGGTTCGGTTGCTACGTAGCGACCGGACGGCGTGTATACGTAGCGACCGAGCTTGGTTTGTTCTGTTTGAATCCCAAAGGATACTTCTTCGTAAAAACCTCGTATAGGTTATTTTTACGAAAATTACATCTCTTCTTTTACTAACTCTTTCGGAAATACGATCTCCGAGGATTTTCGGGTGGTAATTCCGTCGTAACCGTTTTTGACCCCAACAGCGGATAGTCTAGCGAACTAAGTTTTAAGCGATTTTTCCTGTCTCGATATATTGTTCCATAATTGTTCATCCAGATCTTGCAAACCGATCTAAACTCTCCGAAAGTCGAGAAACGATCGCCCCGCATATCAAGCTCGCTTCCTAAAAAAAGAAAAAGTTATAGACATGAACGTCGTCTTAAAACCGATTCATTTCTGGCAATTTTCTCGGAACCGACATATCCCAAGTCGTCAACGTGGAAACAACCAAATCACAGTCCAAGCGTCGTCTATAAATCGTCCCGAATTATCGATCATTCCAAACATCAGAAGAGGAAACGTACACAACCCTTCAGAGTATCGGTTCAACAGTTTTCTTTCGTATAAAAAAAAAGGGGGAGTAGGTACGTATACTATACTCGTATACTCCCAAACTTCAAAAAACCTCTGCAAATCGTCAAGAATAGGCAAACGACAATCTTAATATTCGTCTAACGCTAGCAACATATCCAGACGATCATGAACATAATCTCAAAAACTATACATCATTTCTTGTCGCAATCATGCGTACAGAAAACTTGTACCAATATCAAACTAAAACTCGACGATTAGCCAAAGTATTGAAGCCTTTTCCGGCTTCAGAAAGCCAGTTTCGTTTTAAAAATTTTTACGAGAAATCTTCAATCACCAAAGCATTTCTTTCAGTTTCCGTTGTACCAAGTAAGTCATGGAAAAGCATCAAAAATATTTGCGACGAAGAAAACTCGAGAATATGTAGCATCGTGCACATTAAAAGGAGCATTTTCCTCCTGATGGTTAGCTAGATCTACCTCTGGTTGACCAATTCGTTCAAGAAACGAATGTGTCATGAGAATCCTCTCGAAAAACCTATGAAAAACGTTATGCGACTAGATCATATTGAAATAAACTTCGGTAACACTCCATGAGTAACTCCAAGCAACTTTCACCTAAGATCAAAATCACGGCGGGAACGTTTCTCGTAAAAAATCGCAGAAACAATGCTACTTTGACATATGTATACATATCACTGATTTACGACCTTCGTAAAATCGGTTATATGATATGATAAATTATCGTATAGCCCATAGTCGGAAATCATGTGATAAATTCTTCGTAACAAAACTAAGTCCTAACAACCAAACGGTTAACGGAAAATCTAAACTTTTCAAAATTGACCAAGTTCAATACGCTCCACAATTCACTTTAAGCCCGCAACGTTTTAACCATAATACGCGGCATGTAAGGAAAAATTCGTAACAAAGCTTCTAGAGCTATATGAAACATCCTAAAAAATGCACGAAATACATCTCGGAAGGCCAACTCTTCACAAAGCACCATGAAGGAAAACGCTTGTTCCCATGGACAAATTTACACGACACCTCAGTCATAATTCCTCGATCGCAAATAAAACTATTAGCATCCGAGCAGGAACAACAATTTTTGGCTGCGAACATTCATAGTCAAACCAGAATGTTTCTCAAACACAGGGCTAATACTAAACCCTCGCAACATCGCGAAATATCTTCAAAGCCCGCGAACATTTCAAGCACGAAACGTGGCACACGAAAGAATAACAAATCTTCAGCATCGCGAGACGTCGCGGACGCCTGAAGATTAGTTCTTCGACGAAATTTCCTTCCTCGATAAAAACACCTTCATGGAAGACCAGACAGTCATACGCACTAACATCTTCTCAAAACATATTCTTCGCGAAGACTCAAAATAGTAATTTTTACCATTAAGTTTGTTGCTGATCACAACAAACTCTTAACGTCCTAAACAGACTTAGCCATCTCGTAGAAGATGACTCTCTTACATCCGACACAAGGATAATAGCGCTATAAAAGAAATCCGAAATTTTGGTCCAGCACTTCCGGTCTCCGGAGAGATGCTCGATTCCAACCATACAAGTCGTATAAGCCGAGAACCTATCGCGGACTTTAAATCGGTATGGAATCAGGATGAAACTGAAACGGGATAAGTAAGTCGAATTAGTCATCGCACCCTCTAAAACCAGGAGTAAACCTAGGTCTTGCCCTAAACCCAGCGCACTGGTCTCTAACATCTCTAGGCATAGTATCAAACACCCTGATACGAGATCCCAAAATTTGTCTCTTTGCCAATATTCGAACGTCTTCAGAAAATCCCGCAAGATTACACACTGCGGAAAACTCTCGAAACAGATCACGGATATGGCAATTCACACAGAGTTAGATTACGAGACGACAACTCGTAGTCTTCCCTCTACACCTTTACAAAATGCCATCGGCAGCAACACGCCTTATAACCGCTACATAAAAACTAGACCATAAAGGTCCTACTGGAAAACTAGTCATAAGAACCTTAACTCCAAGACGAAATACGAAAGGCTTGATCCCTTCAACAAGGGTACGTAGGCAGCCGTCATAAGGTGCAGCCCCAATCTTATCGCGTTTTCTACTTTTAGGAGAGCGAGAAGATCACTTACCACAGACTTTTTCAACCATTAATTCCGCCAAACTCACCTAACTTGCCTAACTTGCCAAGCCACTCGCTAGAACCTCACGCTAGAAGCTCATGGTTCTAACGAGCTGGGGGGCTAACTGTTGGGGTCAAAATCGGTCACGACGGAATCAATGCCTGAAAGTCCGTAAAAATCAGCATAAACGTTTTTACGAAAAGTAATCTTCGTAAAGATATCTTTACGAAGAGCCTTGCAGTAAAATCTCGTCCAAATATCAATCGAACAACTAAATACCGATTGTCCGAAGGCAACGGACATGTATCCAAATCGGCCGCGGACAAGCTCGAGTATGGAAATCAGACCGTGGACAAGCCAAGATCGATCGGTACGCGGCGACCAAGCATGCACACAGCTCGGTCGCTACGTAGCGACCGAGCTCGAGCCAAGCTCGGTCGCTACGTAGCGACAGAACATCCGTCTCGCTCGGTCGCTACGTAGCGACCAAGCCCGAGCCAAGCTCGGTCGCTAGCTACGTAGCGACCGAGCCCAAGCCAAGCTCGGTCGCTACGTAGCGACCAAGCGTCCGTCTCACTAGGTCGCTACGTAGCGACCAAGCGTCCGTCTCGCTAGGTCGCTACGTAGCGACCGAGCCCGAGCCAAGCTCGGTCGCTACGTAGCGACCGAGTCCGAGCCAAGCTCGGTCGCTACGTAGCGACCGAGCCTGAGTCAACCTCGGTCGCTACGTAGCGACCGAGCCTGAGCCAAGCTCGGTCGCTACGTAGCGACCGAGCCTGAGCCAAGCTCGGTCGCTATGTAGCGACCGAGCGTCCATCTCGCTTGGTCGCTACGTAGCGACCGGGCTCGAGCCAAAGTTCGGTCGCTGCGTAGCGACCGAGCTCTTCCGAACATCGGTATGACACCAGTCCATGCATTCTCGTCAAACCTTCAAATGCTATCTTCCGAAGACCGTAGCGAGCTCAGTCTATGTTTTCCGCTATTCTAAAACATCGATCAAACTTCGCGGATTAGAAACCACGGAAAGTTCTTTCTTTGTCGAAAGAAATCGTAGTAAACTCTTCGAGTCGGAAGACGGCCCAAAGGGACCTAAAACACGACTCGAGGCCCATCCTGCGATTTCTTAACCAAAAGCCCGTAAACCACAGCCCGGTTTACGCTTGGTCCACAAGGAAGGATAAATGTCAAGTTTCCGCGGATAAATACGGAAGTTTTGAAGATAATTGTGAAAATCGGGAAAAATGGAATATCTCCATTTTTATGCTATGACGGCTTAAGGGCAGAAGAGTAAAAGCGTAAACCGACATTGGAGCTAGTATATAAGGAGTCCTAGGCGAGGAGCATAGAGGGAACTTTTTAGATTCTGAATTTTCTGCACTTAGAAACTTTAGGCTTTATTCTCGACAAGTTCGGTTTCTATGACTGGCACTCAATTACTAGACGAACTCGCCCAGGCAGTTCCGTCTCTTGTCCAGCTCTATCAATTGAACTACGTTCGACTTGATCCTCGAAAGGGGTACGTAGGCAGCCTTTAACAAGGTTCAGTCCAAAATCAACCAAAAACCTTTTATGTATCTTTTTCGTCTTTTGTTATCGAGCTGCGACTCAACTAGGTTTGAGCTTTTAGGCCGCTAGAACTAAGTAGCTTGCTGACAGCCTTTGCGGCCAAAGCTTTTATGATCTCTTGTAATGATCGCAACGCTCTTACGCGGACTCGAAATAAGATCTACTGTTTTCTCTAAACTCGTTTGTTATCTTTTCATGATTTCCGCATATACTCGGTCACTTGTCGTTGGCTCTCGCAGAGATCCGGGACCTCTGGGAAATTAGGGTTTTCCTAGTTTCCTTATTTAAACGGAAATAGACAGTGCAAATTTCGGTTCCCACAATATGCTTGATGAATTGCATGGCTCTAGTGTCTTTTCTAAGATAGATTTGAAGAGTGGGTATCATCAAATAAGAATGAAAGAGGGAGATGAGTGGAAAACAGCCTTTAAGACTAAGCATGGGTTGTATGAGTGGTTAGTCATGCCTTTTGGATTAACCAATGCTCCTAGCACTTTTATGAGATTGATGAACCATGTGCTTAGATCTTTCATAGGCTTGTTTGTGGTAGTATACTTTGATGATATCCTTGTTTACAGTAAGAACCTAGAAGAGCATATAGATCATCTTAAGTCTGTTCTTGATGTGTTGAGAAAAGAAAAACTGTTTGCTAACTTTAAGAAATGTACTTTTTGTACGGATAACTTGGTCTTCCTAGGCTTTGTTGTGAGTGCAGATGGAGTAAAAGTGGATCAGGAGAAGGTGAGAGCAATTCAAGAATGGCCAAGTCCTAAGACCATAAGCGAAGTGAGGAGCTTCCACGGACTTGCTGGTTTCTACAGGCGGTTTGTTAAAGACTTTAGCACTATAGCAGCTCCCTTGACTGAAGTGATAAAAAAAGAAGTCGGATTCAAGTGGGAAGAAGCACAAGAGACTGCCTTCCAATGCCTTAAAGAGAAGCTTACTCACGCCCCTCTTCTTATACTTCTAGATTTTAATAAAACCTTTGAGATTGAATGTGATGCTTCTGGTATTGGAGTGGGTGCTGTTTTGATGCAGGAAAAGAGACCCATAGCTTACTTCAGTGAGAAGCTTGGAGGCGCCACTCTCAACTATGCAACCTATGATAAGGAACTGTATGCCTTGGTGAGAGCTTTGCAGACTTGGCAGCACTACTTGTGGCCCAAGGAGTTTTTGATACACACTGATCATGAGTCCCTCAAGTACTTGAAAGGACAAAACAAGCTCAGCAAGAGACACGCAAGATGGGTAGAATTCATAGAAACATTTCCTTATGTCATCAAGTACAAACAAGGTAAAGAAAATATAGTTGCTGATGCACTATCTCGAAGGTATGTTCTCTTAAACACTTTTGATGCCAAGTTGTTAGGTTTTGAGCAGATTAAAGGTATGTATGAATCTGATCCAGATTTTAAAGAAGCTTATAACTCTTGTGAGAAATTTGCTGCTGGACATTACTTTAGACATGATGGATTCCTCTTTTATGATAATAGACTGTGTGTGCCTAATTGCTCTTTGAGAGATTTGTTTGTTAGTGAATCGCATGGAGGAAGTCTCATGGGTCACTTTGGTATTGCAAAGACTCTTAAAACTTTGCAGGATCATTTCTTTTGGCCTCGGATTAGAAGTGATGTGGAGAAACTATGTGAGAGATGTGCAACTTGCAAGCAAGCTAAGTCTAAGGTTCAGTCTCACGGTTTGTATACTCCTCTACCTATTCCTTATCATCCTTGGAATGACATATCTATGGATTTCATTGTTGGATTGCCTAGAACTAGGACTGGGAAGGATTCTATCTTTGTTGTTGTTGACAGGTTCTCAAAGATGGCACATTTTATCGCATGTCAGAAAACTGATAATGCATTACATGTAGCTAATCTGTTCTTTAAGGAGATTGTGCGTTTACATGGCATGCCTAGGACCATAGTTTCTGATAGAGATACTAAGTTTCTTAGTTATTTTTGGAAAACTCTTTGGTCTAAACTAGGCACTAAGTTGTTGTTCTCCACTACTTGTCATCCGCAAACTGGTGGACAGACTGAGGTAGTTAATAGAACTCTAGGAACACTCTTGCGTGCATTCATCAAAAAGAATCTGAAATCTTGGGAAGACTATCTGCCACATTGTGAATTTGCATATAATCATGCTGTGCATTCTGCTTCTAAGTTTTCACCCTTTGAAATTGTTTATGGGTTCAATCCCACCTCTCCTTTGGATTTAATTCCTTTACCTGAGTGTGAAAGGGTTAGTTTGGATGGCAAAAAGAAGGCAGAGATAGTGAAACAACTCCACGAGCAAGCTAGACTCAACATTGAAGAGAAAACTAAGCAGTATGTCAAGCATGCCAACAAAGGAAGGCGTGAGATGGTCTTTAAAGAGGGTGACCAAGTCTGGGTTCATCTAAGAAAAGAGAGGTTTCCTAATGAGAGGAAGTCCAAGCTTATTCCGAGAATTGATGGACCTTTTGAGATGACAAAGAAGATCAGCAACAATGCCTACAAGATTGATCTCCAAGATGAACCTGATTTGAGGTCCAATCCTTTTCAAGAGGGAGGGGATGATATGATCATGGACCAGCCAGCTGATGGAGATAGAGATGGAGAGTTTAGAGATGAACCGGCTGAAGAAGATGATGTCTTAACCATTCCTAAAGGTCCCATAACTCGAGCCAGAGCCAGGAAACTCAAAGAAGCTATTGGAGGACTAATCAAGAAGTCTTTGGAGCAAGAAGCATGTCTTGGAAGAAGCTTGATACTTTCAAGATACACTTATCACCATTCAAGCCATCTTACCATCAAGCTGAGTATCATCTAGGCTAGCAAGCTATGTGTGCTCTTTTCCTATCATTGTTTTTTGTCCCATTGGGTCTTGCTATCATATCACCTAGTTGATACTCTCGGACCAAACCACATGAAGAACCTTATGTTATCTTTAATTTCTAAGTACTTATATCTTTTATTTTCGAAAACTCTATCTAAGTTATGTCTTTGTTTCTACATTAATTAAAGGAGCTTGTTCCTTTAATTTCGAAATGCTTGGAGCCTGTTCCAAGCCTTTCACTATATATATGTGTGTGACGGAAACCCTAGCAGCTATCAAGTTTTCTTTCACTTAAAACCTTTGTGTTTTCCTCTCCCTTGCTTTCACGAGTGAAGAGAGTGTCTGGTGTGTAATATCCAGTCTGTTGGAGTGTAATATCCAACGCCCAAGGGCTTTAGAAAGGTGTGTCATATCCGATCTAAGCCTAGGAGTATCAAGAAGCCTTTCCGCAGCCTCTTGTGTCACTATTCGAAGCGACCGAGCGTCCGTCTCGCTTGGTCGCTACGTAGCGACCGGGCTCGAGCCAAAGTTTGGTCGCTGCATAGCGACCGAGCTCTTCCGAACATCGGTATGACACCAGTCCATGCATTCTCGTCAAACCTTCAAATGCTATCTCCCGAAGACCGTAGCGAGCTCAATCTATGTTTTCCGCTATTCTAAAACATCGATCAAACTTCGCGGATTAGAAACCGCGGAAAGTTCTTTCGTTGTCGAAAGAAATCGTAGTAAACTCTTCGAGTCGGAAGACGGCCCAAAGGGACCTAAAACACGACTCGAGGCCCATCCTGCGATTTCTTAACCAAAAGCCCGTAAACCACAGCCCGGTTTACGCTTGGTCCACAAGGAAGGATAAATGTCAAGTTTCCGCGGATAAATACGGAAGTTTTGAAGATAATTGTGAAAATCGGGAAAAATGGAATATCTCCATTTTTATGCTATGACGGCTTAAGGGCAGAAGAGTAAAAGCGTAAACTGACCTTGGAGCTAGTATATAAGGAGTCCTAGGCGAGGAGCATGGAGGGAACTTTTTAGATTCTGAATTTTCTGCACTTAGAAACTTTAGGCTTTATTCTCGACAAGTTCGGTTTCTATGACTGGCACTCAATTACTAGACGAACTCGCCCAGGCAGTTCCGTCTCTTGTCCAGCTCTATCAATTGAACTACGTTCGACTTGATCCTCGAAAGGGGTACGTAGGCAGCCTTTAACAAGGTTCAGTCCAAAATCAACCAAAAACCTTTTATGTATCTTTTTCGTCTTTTGTTATCGAGCTGCGACTCAACTAGGTTTGAGCTTTTAGGCCGCTAGAACTAAGTAACTCGCTGACAGCCTTTGCGGCCAAAGCTTTTATGATCTCTTGTAATGATCGCAACGCTCTTACGCGGACTCGAAATAAGATCTACTGTTTTCTCTAAACTCGCTTGTTATCTTTTCATGATTTCCGCATATACTCGGTCACTTGTCGTTGGCTCTCGCAGAGATCCGGGACCTCTGGAAAATTAGGGTTTTCCTAGTTTCCTTATTTAAACGGAAATAGACAGTGCGAATTTCGGTTCCCACAATATGCTTGATGAATTGCATGGCTCTAGTGTCTTTTCTAAGATAGATTTGAAGAGTGGGTATCATCAAATAAGAATGAAAGAGGGAGATGAGTGGAAAACAGCCTTTAAGACTAAGCATGGGTTGTATGAGTGGTTAGTCATGCCTTTTGGATTAACCAATGCTCCTAGCACTTTTATGAGATTGATGAACCATGTGCTTAGATCTTTCATAGGCTTGTTTGTGGTAGTATACTTTGATGATATCCTTGTTTACAGTAAGAACCTAGAAGAGCATATAGATCATCTTAAGTCTGTTCTTGATGTGTTGAGAAAAGAAAAACTGTTTGCTAACCTTAAGAAATGTACTTTTTGTACGGATAACTTGGTCTTCCTAGGCTTTATTGTGAGTGCAGATGGAGTAAAAGTGGATCAGGAGAAGGTGAGAGCAATTCAAGAATGGCCAAGTCCTAAGACCATAAGCGAAGTGAGGAGCTTCCACGGACTTGCTGGTTTCTACAGGCGGTTTGTTAAAGACTTTAGCACTATAGCAGCTCCCTTGACTGAAGTGATAAAGAAAGAAGTCGGATTCAAGTGGGAAGAAGCACAAGAGACTGCCTTCCAATGCCTTAAAGAGAAGCTTACTCACGCCCCTCTTCTTATACTTCTAGATTTTAATAAAACCTTTGAGATTGAATGTGATGCTTCTGGTATTGGAGTGGGTGCTGTTTTGATGCAGGAAAAGAGACCCATAGCTTACTTCAGTGAGAAGCTTGGAGGCGCCACTCTCAACTATGCAACCTATGATAAGGAACTGTATGCCTTGGTGAGAGCTTTGCAGACTTGGCAGCACTACTTGTGGCCCAAGGAGTTTGTGATACACACTGATCATGAGTCCCTCAAGTACTTGAAAGGACAAAACAAGCTCAGCAAGAGACACACAAGATGAGTAGAATTCATAGAAACATTTCCTTATGTCATCAAGTACAAACAAGGTAAAGAAAATATAGTTGCTGATGCACTATCTCGAAGGTATGTTCTCTTAAACACTCTTGATGCCAAGTTGTTAGGTTTTGAGCAGATTAAAGGTATGTATGAATCTGATCCAGATTTTAAAGAAGCTTATAACTCTTGTGAGAAATTTGCTGCTGGACATTACTTTAGACAAGATGGATTCCTCTTTTATGATAATAGACTGTGTGTGCCTAATTGCTCTTTGAGAGATTTGTTTGTTAGTGAATCGCATGGAGGAAGTCTCATGGGTCACTTTGGTATTGCAAAGACTCTTAAAACTTTGCAGGATCATTTCTTTTGGCCTCGGATTAGAAGTGATGTGGAGAAACTATGTGAGAGATGTGCAACTTGCAAGCAAGCTAAGTCTAAGGTTCAGTCTCACGGTTTGTATACTCCTCTACCTATTCCTTATCATCCTTGGAATGACATATCTATGGATTTCATTGTTGGATTTCCTAGAACTAGGACTGGGAAGGATTCTATCTTTGTTGTTGTTGACAGGTTCTCAAAGATGGCACATTTTATAGCATGTCAGAAAACTGATAATGCATTACATGTAGCTAATCTGTTCTTTAAGGAGATTGTGCGTTTACATGGCATGCCTAGGACCATAGTTTCTGATAGAGATACTAAGTTTCTTAGTTATTTTTGGAAAACTCTTTGGTCTAAACTAGGCACTAAGTTGTTGTTCTCCACTACTTGTCATCCGCAAACTGGTGGACAGACTGAGGTAGTTAATAGAACTCTAGGAACACTCTTGCGTGCATTCATCAAAAAGAATCTGAAATCTTGGGAAGACTATCTGCCACATTTTGAATTTGCATATAATCATGCTGTGCATTCTGCTTCTAAGTTTTCACCCTTTGAAATTGTTTATGGGTTCAATCCCACCTCTCCTTTGGATTTAATTCCTTTACCTGAGTGTGAAATGGTTAGTTTGGATGGCAAAAAGAAGGCAGAGATAGTGAAACAACTCCACGAGCAAGCTAGACTCAACATTGAAGAGAAAACTAAGCAGTATGTCAAGCATGCCAACAAAGGAAGGCGTGAGATGGTCTTTAAAGAGGGTGACCAAGTTTGGGTTCATCTAAGAAAAGAGAGGATATATAAAGTGGTGGAGAATCACCAGGAAGTTGAATAAATCTCATAGGAGTCGGGAAGAAGAAGTTATCCCACTTTCAAATCAGGTGATTCCTGTTTCCCAGTTTGGGAATAGCACAGTTTCTTCGTCGTTCCAATCAAACCAGGATGAATAACTTTGTGAGAAGCTTGATTTGGATAAATAAAGTGGTGGAGAATCACCAGGAAGTTGAATAAATCTCATAGGAGTCGGGAAGAAGAAGTTATCCCACTTTCAAATCAGGTGATTCCAGTTTCCCAGTTTGGGAATAGCACAGCTTCTTCGTCGTTTCAGTCAAACCAGGATGAATAACTTTGTGAGAAGCTTGATTTGGATATATAAAGTGGTGGAGAATCACCAGGAAGTTGAATAAATCTCATAGGAGTCGGGAAGAAGAAGTTATCCCACTTTCAAATCAGGTGATTCCAGTTTCCCAGTTGGGGAATACCACAGCTTCTTGGTCGTTCCAATCAAACCAGGATGAATCTCTTTGTAAGAAGCTTGATTTGAATACATAAAGTGGTGGAGAATCACCAGGAAGTTGAATAAATCTCATAGGAGTCGGGAAGAAAAAGTTATCTCACTTTCAAATCCGGTGATTCCAGTTTCCCAGTTTGGGAATAACACAGCTTCTTCGTCGTTTCAATCAAACCAGGATGAATAACTTTGTGAGAAGCTTGATTTGGATATATAAAGTGGTGGAGAATCACCAGGAAGTTGAATAAATCTCATAGGAGTCGGGAAGAAGAAGTTATCCCACTTTCAAATCAGGTGATTCCAGTTTCCCAGTTTGGGAATAGGACAGCTTCTTTGTCGTTCCAATCAAACCAGGATGAATCACTTTGTGAGAAGCATGATTTGGATACATAAAGTGGTGGAGAATCACCAGGAAGTTGAATAAATCTCATAGGAGTCGGGAAGAAGAAGTTATCCCACTTTCAAATCAGGTGATTCTAATTTCCCAGTTTGGGAATAGCACAGCTTCTTCGTCGTTCCAATCAAACCAGGATGAATTACATTGTGAGAAGCTTTATTTGGATACATAAATTGGTGTAGAATCACCAGGAAGTTGAATAAATCTCATAGGAGTCGGGAAGAAGAAGTTATCCCACTTTCAAATCAGGTGATTCCTGTTTCCCAGTTTGGGAATAGCACAGTTTCTTCGTCGTTCCAATCAAACCAGGATGAATAACTTTGTGAGAAGCTTGATTTGGATAAATAAAGTGGTGGAGAATCACCAGGAAGTTGAATAAATCTCATAGGAGTCGGGAAGAAGAAGTTATCCCACTTTCAAATCAGGTGATTCCAGTTTCCCAGTTTGGGAATAGCACAGCTTCTTCGTCGTTTCAGTCAAACCAGGATGAATAACTTTGTGAGAAGCTTGATTTGGATATATAAAGTGGTGGAGAATCACCAGGAAGTTGAATAAATCTCATAGGAGTCGGGAAGAAGAAGTTATCCCACTTTCAAATCAGGTGATTCCAGTTTCCCAGTTTGGGAATAGCACAGTTTCTTCGTCGTTCCAATCAAACCAGGATGAATCACTTTGTGAGAAGCTTGATTTGGATAAATAAAGTGGTGGAGAATGACCAGGAAGTTGAATAAATCTCATAGGAGTATGGATGAAGAAGTTATCCCACTTTCAACTCAGGTGATTCCAGTTTCCCAGTTGGGGAATACCACAGCTTCTTGGTCGTTCCAATCAAACCAGGATGAATCTCTTTGTAAGAAGCTTGATTTGAATACATAAAGTGGTGGAGAATCACCAGGAAGTTGAATAAATCTCATAGGAGTCGGGAAGAAAAAGTTATCTCACTTTCAAATCCGGTGATTCCAGTTTCCCAGTTTGGGAATAACACAGCTTCTTCGTCGTTTCAATCAAACCAGGATGAATAACTTTGTGAGAAGCTTGATTTGGATATATAAAGTGGTGGAGAATCACCAGGAAGTTGAATAAATCTCATAGGAGTCGGGAAGAAGAAGTTATCCCACTTTCAAATCAGGTGATTCTAATTTCCCAGTTTGGGAATAGCACAGCTTCTTCGTCGTTCCAATCAAACCAGGAGGAATTACATTGTGAGAAGCTTTATTTGGATACATAAATTGGTGTAGAATCACCAGGAAGTTGAATAAATCTCATAGGAGTCGGGAAGAAGAAGTTATCCCACTTTCAAATCAGGTGATTCCAGTTTCCCAGTTTGGGAATAGCATAGTTTCTTCGTCGTTCCAATCAAACCAGGATGAATCACTTTGTGAGAAGCTTGATTTGGATACATAAAGTGGTGGAGAATGACCAGGAAGTTGAATAAATCTCATAGGAGTTGGGATGAAGAAGTTATCCCACTTTCAAATCAGGTGATTATAGTTTCCCAGTTTGGGAATAGCACAGCTTCTTCGTCGTTCCAATCAAACCAGGATGAATTACATTGTGAGAAGCTTTATTTGGATACATCAATTGGTGGAGAATCACCAGGAAGTTGAATAAATCTCATAGGAGTTGGCGAAAAGAAGTTATCCCACTTTCAAATTAGGTGATTTTAGTTTCCCAGTTTGGGAATAGGACAGTTTCTTTGTCGTTCCAATCAAACCAGGATGAATCACTATGTGAGAAGCTTGATTTGGATACATAAAGTGGTGGAGAATCACCAGGAAGTTAAATAAATCTCATAGGAGTTGGGAAGAAGAATTTATCCGACTTTCAAATCAGGTGAATCCAGTTTCCCAGTTTGGGAATAGCACAGCTTCTTCGTCGTTTCAATGAAACCAGGATGAATCACTTTGTGAGAAGCTTGATTTGGATACATAAAGTGGTGAAGAATCACCAGGAAGTTGAATAAATCTCATAGGAGTTGGGATGAATAAGTTATCCCTGTTTCAAATCAGGAGATTCCAGTTTCCCAGTTTGGGAATAGCACAGCTTCTTTGTCGTTCCAATCAAACCAGGATGAATCAATTTGTGAGAAGCTTGATTTGGATACATAAAGTGGTAAAGAATGACCAGGAAGTTGAATAAATCTCATAGGAGTCGGGAAGAAGAAGTTATCCCACTTTCAAATCAGGTGATTCCAGTTTCCCAGTTTGGGAATAGCACAGCTTCTTCGTCGTTTCAGTCAAACCAGGATGAATCACTTTGTGAGAAGCTTGATTTGGATAAATAAAGTGGTGGAGAATGACCAGAAAGTTGAATAAATCTCATAGGAGTATGGATGAAGAAGTTATCCCACTTTCAACTCAGGTGATTCCAGTTTCCCAGTTGGGGAATACCACAGCTTCTTGGTCGTTCCAATCAAACCAGGATGAATCTCTTTGTAAGAAGCTTGATTTGAATACATAAAGTGGTGGAGAATCACCAGGAAGTTGAATAAATCTCATAGGAGTCGGGAAGAAAAAGTTATCTCACTTTCAAATCCGGTGATTCCAGTTTCCCAGTTTGGGAATAACACAGCTTCTTCGTCGTTTCAATCAAACCAGGATGAATAACTTTGTGAGAAGCTTGATTTGGATATATAAAGTGGTGGAGAATCACCAGGAAGTTGAATAAATCTCATAGGAGTCGGGAAGATGAAGTTATCCCACTTTCAAATCAGGTGATTCCAGTTTCCCAGTTTGGGAATAGGACAGCTTCTTTGTCGTTCCAATCAAACCAGGATGAATCACTTTGTGAGAAGCATGATTTGGATACATAAAGTGGTGTAGAATCACCAGGAAGTTGAATAAATCTCATAGGAGTCGGGAAGAAGAAGTTATCCCACTTTCAAATCAGGTGATTCTAATTTCCCAGTTTGGGAATAGCACAGCTTCTTCGTCGTTCCAATCAAACCAGGATGAATTACATTGTGAGAAGCTTTATTTGGATACATAAATTGGTAGAGAATCACCAGGAAGTTGAATAAATCTCATAGGAGTCGGGAAAAAATAGTTATCCCAATTTCAAATCAGGTGATTCCTGTTTCCCAGTTTGGGAATAGCACAGTTTCTTCGTCGTTCCAATCAAACCAGGATGAATCACTTTGTGAGAAGCTTGATTTGGATAAATAAAGTGGTGGAGAATCACCAGGAAGTTGAATAAATCTCATAGGAGTTGGCGAAAAGAAGTTATCCCACTTTCAAATTAGGTGATTCCAGTTTCCCAGTTTGGGAATAGGACAGCTTCTTTGTCGTTCCAATCAAACCAGGATGAATCACTTTTTGAGAAGCATGATTTGGATACATAAAGTGGTGGAGAATCACCAGGAAGTTGAATAAATCTCATAGGAGTCGGGAAGAAGAAGTTATCCCACTTTCAAATCAGGTGATTCCAGTTTCCCAGTTTGGGAATAGCACAGCTTCTTCGTCGTTTCAGTCAAACCAGGATGAATAACTTTGTGAGAAGCTTGATTTGGATATACAAAGTGGTGGAGAATCACCAGGAAGTTGAATAAATCTCATAGGAGTCGGGAAGAAGAAGTTATCCCACTTTCAAATCAGGTGATTCCAGTTTCCCAGTTTGGGAATAGCATAGTTTCTTCGTCGTTCCAATCAAACCAGGATGAATCACTTTGGGAGAAGCTTGATTTGGATACATAAAGTGGTGGAGAATGACCAGGAAGTTGAATAAATCTCATAGGAGTTGGGATGAAGAAGTTATCCCACTTTCAAATCAGCTGATTCTAGTTTCCCAGTTTGGGAATAGCACAGCTTCTTCGTCGTTCCAATCAAACCAGGATGAATTACATTGTGAGAAGCTTTATTTGGATACATAAATTGGTAGAGAATCACCAGGAAGTTGAATAAATCTCATAGGAGTCGGGAAAAAATAGTTATCCCAATTTCAAATCAGTTGATTCCAGTTTCCCAGTTTGGGAATAGCACAGCTTCTTCGTCGTTTCAATAAAACCAGGATGAATAATTTTGTGACAAGCTTGATTTGGATATATAAAGTGGTGGAGAATCACCAGGAAGTTGAATAAATCTCATAGGAGTTGGCGAAAAGAAGTTATCCCACTTTCAAATTAGGTGATTCCAGTTTCCCAGTTTGGGAATAGGACAGCTTCTTTGTCGTTCCAATCAAACCAGGATGAATCACTTTGTGAGAAGCCTGATTTGGATACATAAAGTGGTGGAGAATCACCAGGAAGTTGAATAAATCTCATAGGAGCTGGGAAGAAGAATTTATCCCACTTTCAAATCAGGTGATTCCAGTTTCCCAGTTTGGGAATAGCACAGCTTCTTCGTCGTTTCAATAAAACCAGGATGAATCACTTTGAAAGAAGCTTGATTTGGATACATAAATTGGTGGAGAATCACCAGGAAGTTGAATAAATCTCATAGGAGTTGGGATGAAGAAGTTATCCCACTTTCAAATCAGGTGATTCCAGTTTCCCAGTTGGGGAATACCACAGCTTCTTGGTCGTTCCAATCAAACCAGGATGAATCACTTTGTAGAAGCTTGATTTGGATACATAAAGTGGTGGAGAATCACCAGGAAGTTGAATAAATCTCATAGGAGTCGGGAAAAAATAGTTATCCCAATTTCAAATCAGTTGATTCCAGTTTCCCAGTTTGGGAATAGCACAGCTTCTTCGTCGTTTCAATAAAACCAGGATGAATAATTTTGTGACAAGCTTGATTTGGATATATAAAGTGGTGGAGAATCACCAGGAAGTTGAATAAATCTCATAGGAGTTGGCGAAAAGAAGTTATCCCACTTTCAAATTAGGTGATTCCAGTTTCCCAGTTTGGGAATAGGACAGCTTCTTTGTCGTTCCAATCAAACCAGGATGAATCACTTTGTGAGAAGCCTGATTTGGATACATAAAGTGGTGGAGAATCACCAGGAAGTTGAATAAATCTCATAGGAGCTGGGAAGAAGAATTTATCCCACTTTCAAATCAGGTGATTCCAGTTTCCCAGTTTGGGAATAGCACAGCTTCTTCGTCGTTTCAATAAAACCAGGATGAATCACTTTGAAAGAAGCTTGATTTGGATACATAAATTGGTGGAGAATCACCAGGAAGTTGAATAAATCTCATAGGAGTTGGGATGAAGAAGTTATCCCACTTTCAAATCAGGTGATTCCAGTTTCCCAGTTGGGGAATACCACAGCTTCTTGGTCGTTCCAATCAAACCAGGATGAATCACTTTGTAGAAGCTTGATTTGGATACATAAAGTGGTGGAGAATCACCAGGAAGTTGAATAAATCTCATAGGAGTCGGGAAGAAAAAGTTATCCCACTTTCAAATCAGGTGAGTCCAGTTTCCCAGTTTGGGAATAGCACAGCTTCTTCGTCGTTTCAATAAAACCAGGATGAATAACTTTGTGAGAAGCTTGATTTGGATATATAAAGTGGTGGAGAATCACCAGGAAGTTGAATAAATCTCATAGGAGTCGGGAAGAAGAAGTTATCCCACTTTCAAATCAGGTGATTCCAGTTTCCCAGTTTGGGAATAGCATAGTTTCTTCGTCGTTCCAATCAAACCAGGATGAATCACTTTGTGAGAAGCTTGATTTGGATACATAAAGTGGTGGAGAATGACCAGGAAGTTGAATAAATCTCATAGGAGTTGGGATGAAGAAGTTATCCCACTTTCAAATCAGCTGATTCTAGTTTCCCAGTTTGGGAATAGCACAGCTTCTTCGTCGTTCCAATCAAACCAGGATGAATTACATTGTGAGAAGCTTTATTTGGATACATAAATTGGTAGAGAATCACCAGGAAGTTGAATAAATCTCATAGGAGTCGGGAAAAAATAGTTATCCCAATTTCAAATCAGGTGATTCCTGTTTCCCAGTTTGGGAATAGCACAGCTTCTTCGTCGTTCCAATCAAACCAGGATGAATCACTTTGTGAGAAGCTTGATTTGGATAAATAAAGTGGTGGAGAATCACCAGGAAGTTGAATAAATCTCATAGGAGTTGGCGAAAAGAAGTTATCCCACTTTCAAATTAGGTGATTCCAGTTTCCCAGTTTGGGAATAGGACAGCTTCTTTGTCGTTCCAATCAAACCAGGATGAATCACTTTTTGAGAAGCATGATTTGGATACATAAAGTGGTGGAGAATCACCAGGAAGTTGAATAAATCTCATAGGAGTCGGGAAGAAGAAGTTATCCCACTTTCAAATCAGGTGATTCCAGTTTCCCAGTTTGGGAATAGCACAGCTTCTTCGTCGTTTCAGTCAAACCAGGATGAATAACTTTGTGAGAAGCTTGATTTGGATATATAAAGTGGTGGAGAATCACCAGGAAGTTGAATAAATCTCATAGGAGTCGGGAAGAAGAAGTTATCCCACTTTCAAATCAGGTGATTCTTGTTTCCCAGTTTGGGAATAGCACAGTTTCTTCGTCGTTCCAATCAAACCAGGATGAATAACTTTGTGAGAAGCTTGATTTGGATAAATAAAGTGGTGGAGAATCACCAGGAAGTTGAATAAATCTCATAGGAGTCGGGAAGAAGAAGTTATCCCACTTTCAAATCAGGTGATTCCAGTTTCCCAGTTTGGGAATAGCACAGCTTCTTCGTCGTTTCAGTCAAACCAGGATGAATAACTTTGTGAGAAGCTTGATTTGGATATATAAAGTGGTGGAGAATCACCAGGAAGTTGAATAAATCTCATAGGAGTCGGGAAGAAGAAGTTATCCCACTTTCAAATCAGGTGATTCCAGTTTCCCAGTTTGGGAATAGCACAGTTTCTTCGTCGTTCCAATCAAACCAGGATGAATCACTTTGTGAGAAGCTTGATTTGGATAAATAAAGTGGTGGAGAATGACCAGGAAGTTGAATAAATCTCATAGGAGTATGGATGAAGAAGTTATCCCACTTTCAACTCAGGTGATTCCAGTTTCCCAGTTGGGGAATACCACAGCTTCTTGGTCGTTCCAATCAAACCAGGATGAATCTCTTTGTAAGAAGCTTGATTTGAATACATAAAGTGGTGGAGAATCACCAGGAAGTTGAATAAATCTCATAGGAGTCGGGAAGAAAAAGTTATCTCACTTTCAAATCCGGTGATTCCAGTTTCCCAGTTTGGGAATAACACAGCTTCTTCGTCGTTTCAATCAAACCAGGATGAATAACTTTGTGAGAAGCTTGATTTGGATATATAAAGTGGTGGAGAATCACCAGGAAGTTGAATAAATCTCATAGGAGTCGGGAAGAAGAAGTTATCCCACTTTCAAATCAGGTGATTCCAGTTTCCCAGTTTGGGAATAGGACAGCTTCTTTGTCGTTCCAATCAAACCAGGATGAATCACTTTGTGAGAAGCATGATTTGGATACATAAAGTGGTGGAGAATCACCAGGAAGTTGAATAAATCTCATAGGAGTCGGGAAGAAGAAGTTATCCCACTTTCAAATCAGGTGATTCTAATTTCCCAGTTTGGGAATAGCACAGCTTCTTCGTCGTTCCAATCAAACCAGGATGAATTACATTGTGAGAAGCTTTATTTGGATACATAAATTGGTGTAGAATCACCAGGAAGTTGAATAAATCTCATAGGAGTCGGGAAGAAGAAGTTATCCCACTTTCAAATCAGGTGATTCCAGTTTCCCAGTTTGGGAATAGCACAGCTTCATCGTCGTTTCAGTCAAACCAGGATGAATAAGTTTGTGAGAAGCTTGATTTGGATATATAAAGTGGTGGAGAATCACCAGGAAGTTGAATAAATCTCATAGGAGTCGGGATGAAGAAGTTATCCCACTTTCAAATCAGGTGATTCCAGTTTCCCAGTTGGGGAATACCACAGCTTCTTGGTCGTTCCAATCAAACCAGGATGAATCTCTTTGTAAGAAGCTTAATTTGAATACATAAAGTGGTGGAGAATCACCAGGAAGTTGAATAAATCTCATAGGAGTCGGGAAGAAAAAGTTATCCCACTTTCAAATCAGGTGATTCCAGTTTCCCAGTTAGGGAATAGCACAGCTTCTTCGTCATTTCAATCAAACCAGGATGAATAACTTTGTGAGAAGCTTGATTTGGATATATAAAGTGGTGGATAATCACCAGGAAGTTGAATAAATCTCATAGGAGTCGGGAAGAAGAAGTTATCCCACTTTCAAATCAGGTGATTCCAGTTTCCCAGTTTGGGAATAGCATAGTTTCTTCGTCGTTCCAATCAAACCAGGATGAATCACTTTGTGAGAAGCTTGATTTGGATCCATAAAGTGGTGGAGAATGACCAGGAAGTTGAATAAATCTCATAGGAGTTGGGATGAAGAAGTTCTCCCACTTTCAAATCAGGTGATTATAGTTTCCCAGTTTGGGAATAGCACAGCTTCTTCGTCGTTCCAATCAAACCAGGATGAATCACTATGTGAGAAGCTTGATTTGGATACATAAAGTGGTGGAGAATCACCAGGAAGTTGAATATATCTCATAGGAGTTGGCGAAAAGAAGTTATCCCACTTTCAAATCAGGTGATTCCAGTTTCCCAGTTTGGGAATAGGACAGCTTCTTTGTCGTTCCAATCAAACCAGGATGAATCACTTTGTGAGAAGCTTGATTTGGATACATAAAGTGGTGGAGAATCACCAGGAAGTTGAATAAGTCTCATAGGAGTCGGGAAGAAGAAGTTATCCCACTTTCAAATTAGGTGATTCCAGTTTCCCAGTTTGGGAATAGCACATCTTCTTCGTCGTTTCAATCAAACAAGGATGAATCACTTTGTGAGAAGCTTGATTTGGATACATAAAGTGGTGGAGAATCAACAGGAAGTTGAATAAATCTCATAGGAGTGGGATGAAGAAGTTATCCCACTCTCAAATCAGGTGATTCCAGTTTCCCAGTTGGGGAATACCACAGCTTCTTGGTCGTTCCAATCAAACCAGGATGAATCTCTTTGTAAGAAGCTTGATTTGAATACATAAAGTGGTGGAGAATCACCAGGAAGTTGAATAAATCTCATAGGAGTCGGGGAGAAGAAGTTATCCCACTTTCAAATCAGGTGATTCCAGTTTCCCAGTTTGGGAATAGCACAGCTTCTTCGTCGTTTCAGTCAAACCAGGATGAATCACTTTGTGAGAAGCTTGATTTGGATAAATAAAGTGGTGGAGAATGACCAGGAAGTTGAATAAATCTCATAGGAGTATGGATGAAGAAGTTATCCCACTTTCAACTCAGGTGATTCCAGTTTCCCAGTTGGGGAATACCACAGCTTCTTGGTCGTTCCAATCAAACCAGGATGAATCTCTTTGTAAGAAGCTTGATTTGAATACATAAAGTGGTGGAGAATCACCAGGAAGTTGAATAAATCTCATAGGAGTCGGGAAGAAAAAGTTATCTCACTTTCAAATCCGGTGATTCCAGTTTCCCAGTTTGGGAATAACACAGCTTCTTCGTCGTTTCAATCAAACCAGGATGAATAACTTTGTGAGAAGCTTGATTTGGATATATAAAGTGGTGGAGAATCACCAGGAAGTTGAATAAATCTCATAGGAGTCGGGAAGATGAAGTTATCCCACTTTCAAATTAGGTGATTCCAGTTTCCCAGTTTGGGAATAGGACAGCTTCTTTGTCGTTCCAATCAAACCAGGATGAATCACTTTGTGAGAAGCATGATTTGGATACATAAAGTGGTGGAGAATCACCAGGAAGTTGAATAAATCTCATAGCAGTCGGGAAGAAGAAGTTATCCCACTTTCAAATCAGGTGATTCTAATTTCCCAGTTTGGGAATAGCACAGCTTCTTCGTCGTTCCAATCAAACCAGGATGAATTACATTGTGAGAAGCTTTATTTGGATACATAAATTGGTAGAGAATCACCAGGATGTTGAATAAATCTCATAGGAGTCGGGAAAAAATAGTTATCCCAATTTCAAATCAGGTGATTCCTGTTTCCCAGTTTGGGAATAGCACAGTTTCTTCGTCGTTCCAATCAAACCAGGATGAATCACTTTGTGAGAAGCTTGATTTGGATAAAATAAAGTGGTGGAGAATCACCAGGAAGTTGAATAAATCTCATAGGAGTTGGCGAAAAGAAGTTATCCCACTTTCAAATTAGGTGATTCCAGTTTCCCAGTTTGGGAATAGGACAGCTTCTTTGTCGTTCCAATCAAACCAGGATGAATCACTTTTTGAGAAGCATGATTTGGATACATAAAGTGGTGGAGAATCACCAGGAAGTTGAATAAATCTCATAGGAGTCGGGAAGAAGAAGTTATCCCACTTTCAAATCAGGTGATTCCAGTTTCCCAGTTTGGGAATAGCACAGCTTCTTCGTCGTTTCAGTCAAACCAGGATGAATAACTTTGTGAGAAGCTTGATTTGGATATATAAAGTGGTGGAGAATCACCAGGAAGTTGAATAAATCTCATAGGAGTCGGGAAGAAGAAGTTATCCCACTTTCAAATCAGGAGATTCCAGTTTCCCAGTTTGGGAATAGCACAGCTTCTTTGTCGTTTCAATGAAACCAGGATGAATCACTTTGTGAGAAGCTTGATTTAGATATATAAAGTGGTGGAGAATCACCAGGAAGTTGAATAAATCTCATAGGAGTCGGGAAGAAGAAGTTATCCCACTTTCAAATCAGGTGATTCCAGTTTCCCAGTTTGGGAATAGCACAGCTTCATCGTCGTTTCAGTCAAACCAGGATGAATAACTTTGTGAGAAGCTTGATTTGGATATATAAAGTGGTGGAGAATCACCAGGAAGTTGAATAAATCTCATAGGAGTCGGGAAGAAGAAGTTATCCCACTTTCAAATCAGGAGATTCCAGTTTCCCAGTTTGGGAATAGCACAGCTTCTTTGTCGTTCCAATCAAACCAGGATGAATCAATTTGTGAGAAGCTTGATTTGGATACATAAAGTGGTGGAGAATCACCAGGAAGTTGAATAAATCTCATAGGAGTCGGGAAGAAGAAGTTATCCCACTTTCAAATCAGGTGATTCCAGTTTCCCAGTTTGGGAATAGCACAGCTTCATCGTCGTTTCAGTCAAACCAGGATGAATAACTTTGTGAGAAGCTTGATTTGGATATATAAAGTGGTGGAGAATCACCAGGAAGTTGAATAAATCTCATAGGAGTCGGGATGAAGAAGTTATCCCACTTTCAAATCAGGTGATTCCAGTTTCCCAGTTGGGGAATACCACAGCTTCTTGGTCGTTCCAATCAAACCAGGATGAATCTCTTTGTAAGAAGCTTAATTTGAATACATAAAGTGGTGGAGAATCACCAGGAAGTTGAATAAATCTCATAGGAGTCGGGAAGAAAAAGTTATCCCACTTTCAAATCAGGTGATTCCAGTTTCCCAGTTTGGGAATAGCACAGTTTCTTCGTCGTTCCAATCAAACCAGGATGAATCACTTTGTGAGAAGCTTGATTTGGATAAATAAAGTGGTGGAGAATGACCAGGAAGTTGAATAAATCTCATAGGAGTATGGATGAAGAAGTTGTCCCACTTTCAAATCAGGTGATTCCAGTTTCCCAGTTGGGGAATACCACAGCTTCTTGGTCGTTCCAATCAAACCAGGATGAATCTCTTTGTAAGAAGCTTGATTTGAATACATAAAGTGGTGGAGAATCACCAGGAAGTTGAATAAATCTCATAGGAGTCGGGAAGAAGAAGTTATCCCACTTTCAAATCAGGTGATTCCAGTTTCCCAGTTAGGGAATAGCACAGCTTCTTCGTCATTTCAATGAAACCAGGATGAATCACTTTGTGAGAAGCTTGATTTGGATACATAAAGTGGTGGATAATCACCAGGAAGTTGAATAAATCTCATAGGAGTCGGGAAGGAGAATTTATCCGACTTTCAAATCAGGTGAATCCAGTTTCCCAGTTTGGGAATAGCACAGCTTCTTCGTCGTTTCAATGAAACCAGGATGAATCACTTTGTGAGAAGCTTGATTTGGATACATAAAGTGGTGAAGAATCACCAGGAAGTTGAATAAATCTCATAGGAATTGGGATGAATAAGTTATCCCTGTTTCAAATCAGGTGATTATAGTTTCCCAGTTTGGGAATAGCACAGCTTCTTCGTCGTTCCAATCAAACCAGGATGAATTACATTGTGAGAAGCTTTATTTGGATACATAAAGTGGTGGAGAATGACCAGGAAGTTGAATAAATCTCATAGGAGTCGGGAAGAAGAAGTTATCCCACTTTCAAATCAGGTGATTCCAGTTTCCCAGTTTGGGAATAGCACAGCTTCTTCGTCGTTTCAGTCAAACCAGGATGGATAACTTTGTGAGAAGCTTGATTTGGATATATAAAGTGGTGGAGAATCACCAGGAAGTTGAATAAATCTCATAGGAGTCGGGAAGAAGAAGTTATCCCACTTTCAAATCAGGAGATTCCAGTTTCCCAGTTTGGGAATAGCACAGCTTCTTTGTCGTTCCAATCAAACCAGGATGAATCAATTTGTGAGAAGCTTGATTTGGATACATAAAGTGGTGGAGAATCACCAGGAAGTTGAATAAATCTCATAGGAGTCGGGAAGAAGAAGTTATCCCACTTTCAAATCAGGTGATTCCAGTTTCCCAGTTTGGGAATAGCACAGCTTCATCGTCGTTTCAGTCAAACCAGGATGAATAACTTTGTGAGAAGCTTGATTTGGATATATAAAGTGGTGGAGAATCACCAGAAAGTTGAATAAATCTCATAGGAGTCGGGATGAAGAAGTTATCCCACTTTCAAATCAGGTGATTCCAGTTTCCCAGTTGGGGAATACCACAGCTTCTTGGTCGTTCCAATCAAACCAGGATGAATCTCTTTGTAAGAAGCTTGATTTGGATACATAAAGTGGTGGAGAATCACCAGGAAGTTGAATAAATCTCATAGGAGTCTGGAAGAAAAAGTTATCCCACTTTCAAATCAGGTGATTCCAGTTTCGCAGTTTGGGAATAGCACAGTTTCTTCGTCGTTCCAATCAAACCAGGATGAATCACTTTGTGAGAAGCTTGATTTGGATAAATAAAGTGGTGGAGAAGGACCAGGAAGTTGAATAAATCTCATAGGAGTATGGATGAAGAAGTTGTCCCACTTTCAAATCAGGTGATTCCAGTTTCCCAGTTGGGGAATACCACAGCTTCTTGGTCGTTCCAATCAAACCAGGATGAATCTCTTTGTAAGAAGCTTGATTTGGATACATAAAGTGGTGGAGAATCACCAGGAAGTTGAATAAATCTCATAGGAGTCGGGAAGAAGAAGTTATCCCACTTTCAAATCAGGTGATTCCAGTTTCCCAGTTTGGGAATAGGACAGCTTCTTTGTCGTTCCAATCAAACCAGGATGAATCACTTTGTGAGAAGCATGATTTGGATACATAAAGTGGTGGAGAATCACCAGGAAGTTGAATAAATCTCATAGGAGTCGGGAAGAAGAAGTTATCCCACTTTCAAATCAGGTGATTCTAATTTCCCAGTTTGGGAATAGCACAGCTTCTTCGTCGTTCCAATCAAACCAGGATGAATTACATTGTGAGAAGCTTTATTTGGATACATAAATTGGTGTAGAATCACCAGGAAGTTGAATAAATCTCATAGGAGTCGGGAAGAAGAAGTTATCCCACTTTCAAATCAGGTGATTCCAGTTTCCCAGTTTGGGAATAGCACAGCTTCATCGTCGTTTCAGTCAAACCAGGATGAATAAGTTTGTGAGAAGCTTGATTTGGATATATAAAGTGGTGGAGAATCACCAGGAAGTTGAATAAATCTCATAGGAGTCGGGATGAAGAAGTTATCCCACTTTCAAATCAGGTGATTCCAGTTTCCCAGTTGTGGAATACCACAGCTTCTTGGTCGTTCCAATCAAACCAGGATGAATCTCTTTGTAAGAAGCTTAATTTGAATACATAAAGTGGTGGAGAATCACCAGGAAGTTGAATAAATCTCATAGGAGTCGGGAAGAAAAAGTTATCCCACTTTCAAATCAGGTGATTCCAGTTTCCCAGTTAGGGAATAGCACAGCTTCTTCGTCATTTCAATCAAACCAGGATGAATAACTTTGTGAGAAGCTTGATTTGGATATATAAAGTGGTGGATAATCACCAGGAAGTTGAATAAATCTCATAGGAGTCGGGAAGAAGAACTTATCCCACTTTCAAATCAGGTGATTCCAGTTTCCCAGTTTGGGAATAGCATAGTTTCTTCGTCGTTCCAATCAAACCAGGATGAATCACTTTGTGAGAAGCTTGATTTGGATACATAAAGTGGTGGAGAATGACCAGGAAGTTGAATAAATCTCATAGGAGTTGGGATGAAGAAGTTATCCCACTTTCAAATCAGGTGATTATAGTTTCCCAGTTTGGGAATAGCACAGCTTCTTCGTCGTTCCAATCAAACCAGGATGAATTACATTGTGAGAAGCTTTATTTGGATACATCAATTGGTGGAGAATCACCAGGAAGTTGAATAAATCTCATAGGAGTTGGCGAAAAGAAGTTATCCCACTTTCAAATTAGGTGATTTTAGTTTCCCAGTTTGGGAATAGGACAGTTTCTTTGTCGTTCCAATCAAACCAGGATGAATCACTATGTGAGAAGCTTGATTTGGATACATAAAGTGGTGGAGAATCACCAGGAAGTTAAATAAATCTCATAGGAGTTGGGAAGAAGAATTTATCCGACTTTCAAATCAGGTGAATCCAGTTTCCCAGTTTGGGAATAGCACAGCTTCTTCGTCGTTTCAATGAAACCAGGATGAATCACTTTGTGAGAAGCTTGATTTGGATACATAAAGTGGTGAAGAATCACCAGGAAGTTGAATAAATCTCATAGGAGTTGGGATGAATAAGTTATCCCTGTTTCAAATCAGGAGATTCCAGTTTCCCAGTTTGGGAATAGCACAGCTTCTTTGTCGTTCCAATCAAACCAGGATGAATCTCTTTGTAAGAAGCTTGATTTGGATACATAAAGTGGTGGAGAATGACCAGGAAGTTGAATAAATCTCATAGGAGTCGGGAAGAAGAAGTTATCCCACTTTCAAATCAGGTGATTCCAGTTTCCCAGTTTGGGAATAGCACAGCTTCTTCGTCGTTTCAGTCAAACCAGGATGGATAACTTTGTGAGAAGCTTGATTTGGATATATAAAGTGGTGGAGAATCACCAGGAAATTGAATAAATCTCATAGGAGTCGGGAAGAAGAAGTTATCCCACTTTCAAATCAGGTGATTCCAGTTTCCCAGTTTGGGAATAGCACAGTTTCTTCGTCGTTCCAATCAAACCAGGATGAATCACTTTGTGAGAAGCTTGATTTGGATAAATAAAGTGGTGGAGAATGACCAGGAAGTTGAATAAATCTCATAGGAGTATGGATGAAGAAGTTATCCCACTTTCAAATCAGGTGATTCCAGTTTCCCAGTTGGGGAATACCACAGCTTCTTGGTCGTTCCAATCAAACCAGGATGAATCTCTTTGTAAGAAGCTTGATTTGAATACATAAAGTGGTGGAGAATCACCAGGAAGTTGAATAAATCTCATAGGAGTCGGGAAGAAAAAGTTATCTCACTTTCAAATCAGGTGATTCCAGTTTCCCAGTTTGGGAATAACACAGCTTCTTCGTCGTTTCAATCAAACCAGGATGAATAACTTTGTGAGAAGCTTGATTTGGATATATAAAGTGGTGGAGAATCACCAGGAAGTTGAATAAATCTCATAGGAGTCGGGAAGAAGAAGTTATCCCACTTTCAAATCAGGTGATTCCAGTTTCCCAGTTTGGGAATAGCACAGTTTCTTCGTCGTTCAAATCAAACCAGGATGAATCACTTTGTGAGAAGCTTGATTTGGATACATAAAGTGGTGGAGAATGACCAGGAAGTTGAATATATCTCATAGGAGTTGGGATGAAGAAGTTATCCCACTTTCAACTCAGGTGATTCTAGTTTCCCAGTTTGGGAATAGCACAGCTTCTTCGTCGTTCCAATCAAACCAGGATGAATTACATTGTGAGAAGCTTTATTTGGATACATAAATTGGTGGAGAATCACCAGGAAGTTGAATAAATCTCATAGGAGTTGGCGAAAAGAAGTTATCCCACTTTCAAATTAGGTGATTTTAGTTTCCCAGTTTGGGAATAGGACAGTTTCTTTGTCGTTCCAATCAAACCAGGATGAATCACTTTGTGAGAAGCTTGATTTGGATATATAAAGTGGTGGATAATCACCAGGAAGTTGAATAAATCTCATAGGAGTCGGGAAGAAGAACTTATCCCACTTTCAAATCAGGTGATTCCAGTTTCCCAGTTTGGGAATAGCATAGTTTCTTCGTCGTTCCAATCAAACCAGGATGAATCACTTTGTGAGAAGCTTGATTTGGATACATAAAGTGGTGGAGAATGACCAGGAAGTTGAATAAATCTCATAGGAGTTGGGATGAAGAAGTTATCCCACTTTCAAATCAGGTGATTATAGTTTCCCAGTTTGGGAATAGCACAGCTTCTTCGTCGTTCCAATCAAACCAGGATGAATTACATTGTGAGAAGCTTTATTTGGATACATCAATTGGTGGAGAATCACCAGGAAGTTGAATAAATCTCATAGGAGTTGGCGAAAAGAAGTTATCCCACTTTCAAATTAGGTGATTTTAGTTTCCCAGTTTGGGAATAGGACAGTTTCTTTGTCGTTCCAATCAAACCAGGATGAATCACTATGTGAGAAGCTTGATTTGGATACATAAAGTGGTGGAGAATCACCAGGAAGTTAAATAAATCTCATAGGAGTTGGGAAGAAGAATTTATCCGACTTTCAAATCAGGTGAATCCAGTTTCCCAGTTTGGGAATAGCACAGCTTCTTCGTCGTTTCAATGAAACCAGGATGAATCACTTTGTGAGAAGCTTGATTTGGATACATAAAGTGGTGAAGAATCACCAGGAAGTTGAATAAATCTCATAGGAGTTGGGATGAATAAGTTATCCCTGTTTCAAATCAGGAGATTCCAGTTTCCCAGTTTGGGAATAGCACAGCTTCTTTGTCGTTCCAATCAAACCAGGATGAATCTCTTTGTAAGAAGCTTGATTTGGATACATAAAGTGGTGGAGAATGACCAGGAAGTTGAATAAATCTCATAGGAGTCGGGAAGAAGAAGTTATCCCACTTTCAAATCAGGTGATTCCAGTTTCCCAGTTTGGGAATAGCACAGCTTCTTCGTCGTTTCAGTCAAACCAGGATGGATAACTTTGTGAGAAGCTTGATTTGGATATATAAAGTGGTGGAGAATCACCAGGAAATTGAATAAATCTCATAGGAGTCGGGAAGAAGAAGTTATCCCACTTTCAAATCAGGTGATTCCAGTTTCCCAGTTTGGGAATAGCACAGTTTCTTCGTCGTTCCAATCAAACCAGGATGAATCACTTTGTGAGAAGCTTGATTTGGATAAATAAAGTGGTGGAGAATGACCAGGAAGTTGAATAAATCTCATAGGAGTATGGATGAAGAAGTTATCCCACTTTCAAATCAGGTGATTCCAGTTTCCCAGTTGGGGAATACCACAGCTTCTTGGTCGTTCCAATCAAACCAGGATGAATCTCTTTGTAAGAAGCTTGATTTGAATACATAAAGTGGTGGAGAATCACCAGGAAGTTGAATAAATCTCATAGGAGTCGGGAAGAAAAAGTTATCTCACTTTCAAATCAGGTGATTCCAGTTTCCCAGTTTGGGAATAACACAGCTTCTTCGTCGTTTCAATCAAACCAGGATGAATAACTTTGTGAGAAGCTTGATTTGGATATATAAAGTGGTGGAGAATCACCAGGAAGTTGAATAAATCTCATAGGAGTCGGGAAGAAGAAGTTATCCCACTTTCAAATCAGGTGATTCCAGTTTCCCAGTTTGGGAATAGCACAGTTTCTTCGTCGTTCAAATCAAACCAGGATGAATCACTTTGTGAGAAGCTTGATTTGGATACATAAAGTGGTGGAGAATGACCAGGAAGTTGAATATATCTCATAGGAGTTGGGATGAAGAAGTTATCCCACTTTCAACTCAGGTGATTCTAGTTTCCCAGTTTGGGAATAGCACAGCTTCTTCGTCGTTCCAATCAAACCAGGATGAATTACATTGTGAGAAGCTTTATTTGGATACATAAATTGGTGGAGAATCACCAGGAAGTTGAATAAATCTCATAGGAGTTGGCGAAAAGAAGTTATCCCACTTTCAAATTAGGTGATTTTAGTTTCCCAGTTTGGGAATAGGACAGTTTCTTTGTCGTTCCAATCAAACCAGGATGAATCACTATGTGAGAAGCTTGATTTGGATACATAAAGTGGTGGAGAATCACCAGGAAGTTAAATAAATCTCATAGGAGTTGGGAAGAAGAATTTATCTGACTTTCAAATCAGGTGAATCCAGTTTCCCAGTTTGGGAATAGCACAGCTTCTTCGTCGTTTCAATAAAACCAGGATGAATAACTTTGTGAGAAGCTTGATTTGGATACATAAAGTGGTGAAGAATCACCAGGAAGTTGAATAAATCTCATAGGAGTTGGGATGAATAAGTTATCCCTGTTTCAAATCAGGAGATTCCAGTTTCCCAGTTTGGGAATAGCACAGCTTCTTTGTCGTTCCAATCAAACCAGGATGAATCAATTTGTGAGAAGCTTGATTTGGATACATAAAGTGGTGGAGAATGACCAGGAAGTTGAATAAATCTCATAGGAGTCGGGAAGAAGAAGTTATCCCACTTTCAAATCAGGTGATTCCAGTTTCCCAGTTTGGGAATAGCACAGCTTCTTCGTCGTTTCAGTCAAACCAGGATGGATAACTTTGTGAGAAGCTTGATTTGGATATATAAAGTGGTGGAGAATCACCAGGAAGTTGAATAAATCTCATAGGAGTCGGGAAGAAGAAGTTATCCCACTTTCAAATCAGGTGATTCCAGTTTCCCAGTTTGGGAATAGCACAGCTTCTTTGTCGTTTCAATGAAACCAGGATGAATCACTTTGTGAGAAGCTTGATTTGGATACATAAAGTGGTGAAGAATCACCAGGAAGTTGAATAAATCTCATAGGAGTTGGGAAGAAGAATTTATCCGACTTTCAAATCAGGTGAATCCAGTTTCCCAGTTTGGGAATATCACAGCTTCTTCGTCGTTTCAATGAAACCAGGATGAATCACTTTGTGAGAAGCTTGATTTGGATACATAAAGTGGTGAAGAATCACCAGGAAGTTGAATAAATCTCATAGGAGTTGGGATGAATAAGTTATCCCTGTTTCAAATCAGGAGATTCCAGTTTCCCAGTTTGGGAATAGCACAGCTTCTTTGTCGTTCCAATCAAACCAGGATGAATCAATTTGTGAGAAGCTTGATTTGGATACATAAAGTGGTGGAGAATGACCAGGAAGTTGAATAAATCTCATAGGAGTCGGGAAGAAGAAGTTATCCCACTTTCAAATCAGGTGATTCCAGTTTCCCAGTTAGGGAATAGCACAGCTTCTTCGTCATTTCAATGAAACCAGGATGAATCACTTTGTGAGAAGCTTGATTTGGATACATAAAGTGGTGGATAATCACCAGGAAGTTGAATAAATCTCATAGGAGTCGGGAAGAAAGAGTTATCTCACTTTCAAATCAGGTGATTCCAGTTTCCTAGTTTGGGAATAACACAGCTTCTTCGTCGTTCCAATCAAACCAGGATGAATCACTTTGTGAGAAGCTTGATTTGGATACATAAAGTGGTGGAGAATGACCAGGAAGTTGAATATATCTCATAGGAGTTGGGATGAAGAAGTTATCCCACTTTCAACTCAGGTGATTCTAGTTTCCCAGTTTGGGAATAGCACAGCTTCTTCGTCGTTCCAATCAAACCAGTATGAATTACATTGTGAGAAGCTTTATTTGGATACATAAATTGGTGGAGAATCACCAGGAAGTTGAATAAATCTCATAGGAGTCGGGAAAAAAAAGTTATCCCAATTTCAAATCAGGTGATTCCAGTTTCCCAGTTTGGGAATAGCACAGCTTCTACGTCGTTTCAATAAAACCAGGATGAATAACTTTGTGAGAAGATTGATTTTGATATATAAAGTGGTAGAGAATCGCCAGGAAGTTGAATAAATCTCATAGGAGTTGGCGAAAAGAAGTTATCCCACTTTCAAATCAGGAGATTCCAGTTTCCCAGTTTGGGAATAGCACAGCTTCTTTGTCGTTTCAATGAAACCAGGATGAATCACTTTGTGAGAAGCTTGATTTTGATATATAAAGTGGTGGAGAATCACCAGGAAGTTGAATAAATCTCATAGGAGTCGGGAAGAAGAAGTTATCCCACTTTCAAATCAGGTGATTCCAGTTTCCCAGTTTGGGAATAGCACAGCTTCATCGTCGTTTCAGTCAAACCAGGATGAATAACTTTGTGAGAAGCTTGATTTGGATATATAAAGTGGTGGAGAATCACCAGGAAGTTGAATAAATCTCATAGGAGTCGGGATGAAGAAGTTATCCCACTTTCAAGTCAGGTGATTCCAATTTCCCAGTTGGGGAATACCACAGCTTCTTGGTCGTTCCAATCAAACCAGGATGAATCTCTTTGTAAGAAGCTTGATTTGAATACAAAAAGTGGTGGAGAATCACCAGGAAGTTGAATAAATCTCATAGGAGTCGGGAAGAAAAAGTTATCTCACTTTCAAATCAGGTGATTCCAGTTTCCTAGTTTGGGAATAACACAGCTTCTTCGTCGTTCCAATCAAACCAGGATGAATCACTTTGTGAGAAGCTTGATTTGGATACATAAAGTGGTGGAGAATGACCAGGAAGTTGAATATATCTCATAGGAGTTGGGATGAAGAAGTTATCCCACTTTCAACTCAGGTGATTCTAGTTTCCCAGTTTGGGAATAGCACAGCTTCTTCGTCGTTCCAATCAAACCAGTATGAATTACATTGTGAGAAGCTTTATTTGGATACATAAATTGGTGGAGAATCACCAGGAAGTTGAATAAATCTCATAGGAGTCGGGAAAAAAAAGTTATCCCAATTTCAAATCAGGTGATTCCAGTTTCCCAGTTTGGGAATAGCACAGCTTCTACGTCGTTTCAATAAAACCAGGATGAATAACTTTGTGAGAAGATTGATTTTGATATATAAAGTGGTAGAGAATCACCAGGAAGTTGAATAAATCTCATAGGAATTGGCGAAAAGAAGTTATCCCACTTTCAAATTAGGTGATTCCAGTTTCCCAGTTTGGGAATTGGACAGCTTCTTTGTCGTTCCAATCAAACCAGGATGAATCACTTTGTGAGAAGCCTGTTTGGATACATAAAGTGGTGGAGAATCACCAGGAAGTTGAATAAATCTCATAGGAGCTGGGAAGAAGAATTTATCCCACTTTCAAATCAGGTGATTCTAGTTTCCCAGTTTGGGAATAGCACAGCTTCTTCGTCGTTTCAATAAAACCAGGATGAATCACTTTGTGACAAGCTTGATTTGGATATATAAAGTGGTGGATAATCGCCAGGAAGTTGAATAAATCTCATAGGAGTTGGCGAAAAGAAGTTATCCCACTTTCAAATCAGGTGATTCCAGTTTCCCAGTTTGGGAATAGGACAGCTTATTTGTCGTTCCAATCAAACCAGGATAAATCACTTTGTGACAAGCTTGATTTGGATACATAAAGTGGTGGAGAATCACCAGGAAGTTGAATAAATCTCATAGGAGTCGGGAAGAAGAAGTTATCCCACTTTCAAATCAGGTGATTCCAGTTTCCCAGTTTGGGAATAGAACAGCTTCTTCGTTGTTTCAATAAAACCAGGATGAATCACTTTGTGAGAAGCTTGATTTGGATATATAAAGTGGTGAAGAATCACCAGGAAGTTGAATAAATCTCATAGGAGTTGGGATGAAGAAGTTATCCCACTTTCAGGTCAGGTGATTCCAATTTCCCAGTTGGGGAATACCACAGCTTCTTGGTCGTTCCAATCAAACCAGGATGAATCTCTTTGTAAGAAGCTTGATTTGAATACAAAAAGTGGTGGAGAATCACCAGGAAGTTGAATAAATCTCATAGGAGTCGGGAAGAAAAAGTTATCCCACTTTCAAATCAGGTGATTCCAGTTTCCTAGTTTGGGAATAACACAGCTTCTTCGTCGTTCCAATCAAACCAGGATGAATCACTTTGTGAGAAGCTTGATTTGGATACATAAAGTGGTGGAGAATGACCAGGAAGTTGAATATATCTCATAGGAGTCGGGAAGAAGAAGTTATCCCACTTTCAAATCAGGTGATTCCAGTTTCCCAGTTTGGGAATAGCACAGTTTCTTCGTCGTTCCAATCAAACCAGGATGAATCACTTTGTGAGAAGCTTGATTTGGATACATAAAGTGGTGGAGAATGACCAGGAAGTTGAATAAATCTCATAGGAGTTGGCGAAAAGAAGTTATCCCACTTTCAAATTAGGTGATTCCAGTTTCCCAGTTTGGGAATAGGACAGCTTCTTTGTCGTTCCAATTAAACCAGGATGAATCACTTTGTGAGAAGCCTGATTTGGATATATAAAGTGGTGAAGAATCACCAGGAAGTTGAATAAATCTCATAGGAGCTGGGAAGAAGAATTTATCCCACTTTCAAATCAGGTGATTCCAGTTTCCCAGTTTGGGAATAGCACAGCTTCTTCGTCGTTTCAATAAAACCAGGATGAATCGCTTTGTGACAAGCTTGATTTGGATATATAAAGTGGTGGATAATCGCCAGGAAGTTGAATAAATCTTATAGGAGTTGGCGAAAAGAAGTTATCCCACTTTCAAATCAGGTGATTCTAGTTTCCCAGTTTGGGAATAGGACAGCTTATTTGTCGTTCCAATCAAACCAGGATGAATCACTTTGTGAGAAGCTTGATTTGGATACATAAAGTGGTGGTGAATCACCAGGAAGTTGAATAAATCTCATAGGAGTCGGGAAGAAGAAGTTATCCCACTTTCAAATCATGTGATTCCAGTTTCCCAGTTTGGGAATACCACAGCTTCTTCGTTGTTTCAATCAAACAAGGATGAATCACTTTGTGAGAAGCTTGATTTGGATACATAAAGTGGTGAAGAATCACCAGGAAGTTGAATAAATCTCATAGGAGTTGGGATGAAGAAGTTATCCCACTTTCAAGTCAGGTGATTCCAGTTTCCCAGTTTGGGAATACCACAGCTTCTTCGTCGTTCCAATCAAACCAGGATAAATCTCTTTGTAAGAAGCTTGATTTGGATACATAAATTGGTGGAGAATCACCAGGAAGTTGAATAAATCTCATAGGAGTTGGGATGAAGAAGTTATCCCACTTTCAAATCAGGTGATTCCAGTTTCCCAATTGGGGAATACCACAGCTTCTTGGTCGTTCCAATCAAACCAGGATGAATCTCTTTGTAAGAAGCTTAATTTGAATACATAAAGTGGTGGAGAATCACCAGGAAGTTGAATAAATCTCATAGGAGTCGGGAAGAAAAAGTTATCCCACTTTCAAATCAGGTGATTCCAGTTTCCCAGTTTGGGAATAGCACAGCTTCTTCGTCATTTCAATCAAACCAGGATGAATAACTTTGTGAGAAGCTTGATTTGGATATATAAAGTGGTGGAGAATCACCAGGAAGTTGAATAAATCTCATAGAAGTCGGGAAGAAGAAGTTATCCCACTTTCAAATCAGTTGATTCTAGTTTCCCAGTTTGGGAATAGCACAGTTTCTTCGTCGTTCCAATCAAACCAGGATGAATCACTTTGTGAGAAGCTTGATTTGGATACATAAAGTGGTGGAGAATGACCAGGAAGTTGAATAAATCTCATAGGAGTTGGGATGAAGAAGTTATCCCACTTTCAAAGCAGGTGATTCTAGTTTCCCAGTTTGGAAATAGCACAGCTTCTTCGTCGTTCCAATCAAACCAGGATGAATTACATTGTGAGAAGCTTTATTTGGATACATAAATTGGTGGAGAATCACCAGGAAGTTGAATAAATCTCATACGAGTCGGGAAAAAAAGTTATCCCAATTTCAAATCAGGTGATTCCAGTTTTCCAGTTTGGGAATATGACAGCTTCTTTGTCGTTCCAATCAAACAAGGATGAATAACTTTGTGAGAAGCTTGATTTGGATACATAAAGTGGTGGAGAATCACCAGGAAGTTGAATAAATCTCATTGGAGTCGGAAAGAAGAAGTTATCCCACTTTCAAATCAGGTGATTCCAGTTTCCCAGTTTGGGAATAGCACAGCTTCTTCGTCGTTTCAGTCAAACCAGGATGAATAACTTTGTGAGAAGCTTGATTTGGATATATAAAGTGGTGGAGAATCACCAGGAAGTTGAATAAATCTCATAGGAGTCGGGAAGAAAAAGTTATCCCACTTTCAAATCAGGTGATTCCAGTTTCCTAGTTTGGGAATAACACAGCTTCTTCGTCGTTCCAATCAAACCAGGATGAATCACTTTGTGAGAAGCTTGATTTGGATACATAAAGTGGTGGAGAATGACCAGGAAGTTGAATATATCTCATAGGAGTCGGGAAGAAGAAGTTATCCCACTTTCAAATCAGGTGATTCCAGTTTCCCAGTTTGGGAATAGCATAGTTTCTTCGTCGTTCCAATCAAACCAGGATGAATCACTTTGTGAGAAGCTTGATTTGGATACATAAAGTGGTGGAGAATGACCAGGAAGTTGAATAAATCTCATAGGAGTTGGGATGAAGAAGTTATCCCACTTTCAAATCAGGTGATTCTAGTTTCCCAGTTTGGGAATAGCACAGCTTCTTCGTCGTTCCAATCAAACCAGGATGAATTACATTGTGAGAAGCTTTATTTGGATACATAAATTGGTGGAGAATCACCAGGAAGTTGAATAAATCTCATAGGAGTTGGCGAAAAGAAGTTATCCCACTTTCAAATTAGGTGATTCCAGTTTCCCAGTTTGGGAATAGACAGTTTCTTTGTCGTTCCAATCAAACCAGGATGAATCCTATGTGAAAAGCTTGATTTGGATACATAAAGTGGTGGAGAATCACCAGGAAGTTAATAAATCTCATAGGAGTTGGGAAGAAGAATTTATCCGACTTTCAAATCAGGTGAATCCAGTTTCCCAGTTTGGGAATAGCACAGCTTCTTCGTCGTTTCAATAAAACCAGGATGAATAACTTTGTGAGAAGCTTGATTTGGATATATAAAGTGGTGGAGAATCACCAGGAAGTTGAATAAATCTCATAGGATTGGCGAAAAGAAGTTATCCCACTTTCAATCAGGTGATTCCAGTTTCCCAGTTTGGGAATAGGACAACTTCTTTTCATTCCAATCAAACCAGGATGAATCACTTTGTGAGAAGCTTGATTTGGATATAAAGTGGTGAAGAATCACCAGGAAGTTGAATAAATCTCATAGGAGTTGGGATGAATAAGTTATCCCAGTTTCAAATCAGGAGATTCCAGTTTCCCAGTTTGGGAATATCACTGCTTCTTTGTCGTTCCAATCAAACCAGGATGAATCACTATGTGAGAAGCTTGATTTGGATACATAAAGTGGTGGAGAATCACCAGGAAGTTAAATAAATCTCATAGGAGTGGAAGGAGAATTTATCCGACTTTCAAATCTGGTGAATCCAGTTTCCCAGTTTGGGAATAGCACAGCTTCTTCGTCGTTTCAATAAAACCAGGATGAATAACTTTGTGAGAAGCTTGATTTGGATATATAAAGTGGTGGAGAATCACAGGAAGTTGAATAAATCTCATAGGATTTGGCGAAAAGAAGATATCCCACTTTCAAATCAGGTGAT
>JAATWR010001025.1:0-35726 GCA_018703725.1 Brassica juncea | reverse complement strand
TCCAAATCAGCTTCTCACCAAAGTGATTCATCCTGTGGATTGGAACGACGAAGAAGCTTGCTATTCCAAACTGGGAAACGGAAGCACCTGATTTGAAAGTTGGATAACTTCTTCTTGCCAACTCCTATGAGATTTATTCAACTTCCTGGTATTCTCCACCACTTTATGTATCCAAATCAAGCTTCTCACAAAGTGATTCATCCTGGTGTGATTCGAACGACGATGAGCTGTGTTTATTCCCAAACTGGGGAAACTGGAATCACCTGATTTGAAAGTGGGATAACTTCTTCATCCCAGCTCCTATGATATTATTCAACTTCCTGGGATTCTCCACCACTTTATGTATCCAAATCAAGCTTCTTACAAAGAGATTCATCCTGGTTTGATTGGAACGACGATGAAGCTGTGTTTTCCCAAACTGGGAAACTGGAATCACCTGATTTGAAAGTGGGATAACTTCTTCATCCCAACTCCTATGATATTATTCAACTTCTGGTGATTCTCCACCACTTTATGTATCCAAATCAAGCTTCTTACAAAGAGATTCATCCTGGTTGATTGGAACGATGAAGAAGCTGTGGTATTCCCAAACTGGGAAACTGGAATCACTGATTTGAAAGTGGGATAACTTCTTCATCCCAACTCCTATGAGATTTATTCAACTTCCTGGTGATTCTCCACCACTTTCTGTATCCAAATCAGCTTCTTACAAAGAGATTCATCCTGGTTTGATTGGACGACAGAAGAAGCTATGCTATTCCCAAACTGGAATCTGGAATCACCTGATTTGAATGTTGGGATAACTTCTTCATCCAACTCCTATGAGATTTATTCAACTTCCTGGTATTCTCCACCACTTATTAGCCAAATCAAGCTTCTCACAAAGTGATTCATCCTGGTTTGATTGGAACGACAAAGAAGGTGTCGAATTCCCAAACTGGGAAACTGGAATCACCTGATTTGAAAGTTGGGATAACTCTTCATCCCAGTCCTATGATTTATCAACTTCCTGGTGATTCTCCACCACTTTATGTATCCAAATCAAGCTTCTACAAAGAGATTCATCCTGGTTTGATTGGAAGACGATGAAGCTGTGTTATTCCCAAACTGGAAACTGGAATCACCTGATTTGAAAGTGGGATAACTTCTTCATCCCAATCCTATGATTTATTCAACTTCTGGTGATTCTCCCCACTTTATGTATCCAAATCAAGCTTCTTACAAAGAGATTCATCCTGGTTTGATTGGAACGATGAAGAAGCTGTGGTATTCCCAAACTGGGAAACTGGAATCACCTGATTTGAAAGTGGGATAACTTCTTCATCCCAACTCTATGAGATTTATTCAACTTCCTGGTGATTCTCCACCACTTATGTATCCAAATCAAGCTTCTTACAAAGAGATTCATCCTGGTTTGATTGGAACGACGAAGAAGCTATGCTATTCCCAGACTGGGAATCTGGAATCACCTGATTTGAATGTTGGATAACTTCTTATCCTCAACTCCTATGAGATTTATTCAACTTCCTGGTATTCTCCACCACTTTATGTATCCAAATCAAGTTTCTCACAAAAAGTGATTCATCTGGTTTGATTGGAATCGACAAAGAAGGTGTCGAATTCCCAACTGGGAAACTGGAATCACCTGATTTGAAAGTGGGATAACTTCTTCATCCTAACTCCTATGAGATTTATTCAACTTCCTGGTCATTCTCCACCACTTTATGTATCCAAATCAAGCTTCTCACAAAGTGATTCATCCTGGTTTGATTGGAACGACAAAGAAGCTGTCCCTATTCCCAAACTGGGAAACTGGAACCACCTGATTTGAAAGTGGGAATAACTTCTTCTTGCCAACTCCTATGAGATTTATTCAACTTTCATAATGATTCTCCACCACTTTATGTATCCAAATCAAGCTTCTCACAAAGTGATTCATCCTGGTGTGATTGGAACGACGATGAAAGCTGTGCTATTCCCAAACTAGGAACTGGAATCACTTGATTTGAAAGTGGGATAACTTCTTCATCCCAACTCCTATGAGATTTATTCAACTTCCTGGTCATTCTCCACCACTTTATGTATCCAAATCAAGCTTCTCACAAAGGGATTCATCCTGGTTTTATTGGAACGACGAAGAAGCTGTGCTATTCCCAAACTGGGAAAAATGGAATTACCTGATTTGAAAGTGGATACTTCTTCTTGCCAACTCCTATGAGATTTATTCAACTTCCTGATCATTCTCTCCACTTTTTATGTATCCATATCAAGCTTCTCCATAAAGTGATTCATCCTGGTGTGATTCGAACGACGATTAAGCTGTGTTATTCCCAACTGGGAAAACAGGGAAGATCACATGGTTTGAAAGTGGGATAAACTTCTTCATCCCAACTCCTATGAGATTTATTCAACTTCCTGGTCATTCTCCACCACTTTATGTATCCAAATCAAGCTTCTCACAAAGGTGATTCATCCTGGTTTGATTGAAACGACGAAGAAGCTGTGCTATTCCCAAACTGGGAAACTGGAAGCACCCTGATTTGAAAGTTGGATAACTTCTTCTTGCCAACTCCTATGAGATTTATTCAACTTCCTGGTCATTCTCCACCACTTTATGTATCCAAATCAGATTCTGACAAAGTGATTCATCCTGGTGTGATTCGAACGACGATGAAGCTGTGTTATTCCCAAACTGGAAACTGGAATCACCTGATTTGAATGTGGGATAACTTCTTCATCCCAACTCCTATGATATTTATTCAAATTCCTGGTGATTCTCCACCACTTTATGTATCCAAATCAAGCTTCTTACAAAGAGATTCATCCTGGTTTGATTGGAACGACGAAGAAGCTGTGGTATTCCCAAACTGGGAAACTGGAATCACCTGATTTGGAAAGTGGGATAACTTCTTCATCCCAACTTCTATGAGATTTATTCAACTTCCTGGTGATTCTCCACCACTTTATGTATCCAAATCAAGCTTCTTACAAAGATATTCGTCCTGGTTTGATTGGAACGACGAAGAAGCTGTGCTATTCCCAAACTGGAATCTGGAATCACCTGATTTGAAAGTTGGATAACTTCTTCATCCTAACTCCTATGAGATTTATTCAACTTCCTGGTCATTCTCCACCATTTATGTATCCAAATCAAGCTTCTCACAAAGTGATTCATCCTGGTTTGATTGGAACGACAAAGAAGGTGTCCAATTCCCAAACTGGGAAACTGGAATCACCTGATTGAAAGTGGGATAACTTCTTCATCCCAACTCCTATGAGATTTATTCAACTTCCTGGTAATTCTCCACCACTTTATGTATCCAAATCAAGCTTCTCACAAAGTGATTCATCCTGGTGTGATTCGAACGACGATGAAGCTGTGTTATTCCCAAACTGGGAAACTGGAATCACCTGATTTGAATGTTGGATAACCTTCTTCTTGCCAACTCCTATGAGATTTATTCAACTTCCCTGGTAAATTCTCCACCACTTTATGTATCCAAATCAAGCTTCTCACAAAGTGATTCATCCTGGTGTGATTCGAACGACGATGAAGCTGTGTTATTCCCAAACTGGGAAACTGGAATCACCTGATTTGAAAGTGGGATAACTTCTTCATCCCAACTCCTATGAGATTTATTCAACTTCCTGGTGATTCTCCACCACTTTATGTATCCAAATCAAGCTTCTTACAAAGAGATTCATCCTGGTTTGATTGGAACGACGAAGAAGCTATGCTATTCCCAAACTGGAATCTGGAATCACCTGATTTGAATGTTGGATAACTTCTTCATCCTAACTCCTATGAGATTTATTCAACTTCCTGGTTATTCTCCACCACTTTATGTATCCAAATCAAGCTTCTCACAAAGTGAGTCATCCTGGTTTGATTGGAACGACAAAGAAGGTGTCGAATTCCCAAACTGGGAAACTGGAATCACCTGATTTGAAAGTGGGATAACTTCTTCATCCCAGCTCCTATGATATTTAATCAACTTCCTGGTGATTCTCCACCACTTTATGTATCCAAATCAAGCTTCTTACAAAGAGATTCATCCTGGTTTTGATTGGAAAGACGATGAAGCTGTGTTATTCCCAAACTGGGAAACTGGAATCACCTGATTTGAAAGTGGGATAACTTCTTTCATCCCAACTCCTATGATATTTATTCAACTTCCTGGTGATTCTCCCCCACTTTATGTATCCAAATCAAGCTTCTTACAAAGAGATTCATCCTGGTTTGATTGGAACGATGAAGAAGCTGTGGTATTCCCAAACTGGGAAACTGGAATCACCTGATTTGAAAGTGGGATAACTTCTTCATCCCAACTCCTATGAGATTTATTCAACTTCCTGGTGATTCTCCACCACTTTATGTATCCAAATCAAGCTTCTTACAAAGAGATTCATCCTGGTTTGATTGGAACGACGAAGAAGCTATGCTATTCCCAGACTGGGAATCTGGAATCACCTGATTTGAATGTTGGATAACTTCTTCATCCTAACTCCTATGAGATTTATTCAACTTCCTGGTTATTCTCCACCACTTATGTATCCAAATCAAGTTTCTCACAAAGTGATTCATCCTGGTTTGATTGGATCGACAAAGAAGGTGTCGAATTCCCAAACTGGGAAACTGGAATCACCTGATTTGAAAGTGGGATAACTTCTTCATCCTAACTCCTATGAGATTTATTCAACTTCCTGGTCATTCTCCACCACTTTATGTATCCAAATCAAGCTTCTCACAAAGTGATTCATCCTGGTTTGATTGGAACGACAAAGAAGCTGTCCTATTCCCAAACTGGGAAACTGGAACCACCTGATTTGAAAGTGGGATAACTTCTTCTTGCCAACTCCTATGAGATTTATTCAACTTTATAATGATTCTCCACCACTTTATGTATCCAAATCAAGCTTCTCACAAAGTGATTCATCCTGGTGTGATTGGAACGACGATGAAGCTGTGCTATTCCCAAACTAGGAAACTGGAATCACTTGATTTGAAAGTGGGATAACTTCTTCATCCCAACTCCTATGAGATTTATTCAACTTCCTGGTCATTCTCCACCACTTTATGTATCCAAATCAAGCTTCTCACAAAGGGATTCATCCTGGTTTTATTGGAACGACGAAGAAGCTGTGCTATTCCCAAACTGGGAAAATGGAATTACCTGATTTGAAAGTTGGATAACTTCTTCTTGCCAACTCCTATGAGATTTATTCAACTTCCTGATCATTCTCCACTTTTTTATGTATCCATATCAAGCTTCTCATAAAGTGATTCATCCTGGTGTGATTCGAACGACGATTAAGCTGTGTTATTCCCAAACTGGGAAACAGGAATCACATGGTTTGAAAGTGGGATAACTTCTTCATCCCAACTCCTATGAGATTTATTTCAACTTCCTGGTCATTCTCCACCACTTTATGTATCCAAATCAAGCTTCTCACAAAGTGATTCATCCTGGTTTGATTGAAACGACGAAGAAGCTGTGCTATTCCCAAACTGGGAAACTGGAAGCACCTGATTTGAAAGTTGGATAACTTCTTCTTGCCAACTCCTATGAGATTTATTCAACTTCCTGGTCATTCTCCACCACTTTATGTATCCAAATCAAGATTCTGACAAAGTGATTCATCCTGGTGTGATTCGAACGACGATGAAGCTGTGTTATTCCCAAACTGGGAAACTGGAATCACCTGATTTGAATGTGGGATAACTTCTTCATCCCAACTCCTATGATATTTATTCAAATTCCTGGTGATTCTCCACCACTTTATGTATCCAAATCAAGCTTCTTACAAAGAGATTCATCTGGTTTGATTGGAACGACGAAGAAGCTGTGGTATTCCCCAAACTGGGAAACTGGAATCACCTGATTTGAAAGTGGGATAACTTCTTCATCCCAACTTCTATGAGATTTATTCAACTTCCTGGTGATTCTCCACCACTTTATGTATCCAAATCAAGCTTCTTACAAAGATATTCGTCCTGGTTTGATTGGAACGACGAAGAAGCTGTGCTATTCCCAAACTGGAATCTGGAATCACCTGATTTGAAAGTTGGATAACTTCTTCATCCTAACTCCTATGAGATTTATTCAACTTCCTGGTCATTCTCCACCACTTTTATGTATCCAAATCAAGCTTCTCACAAAGTGATTCATCCTGGTTTGATTGGAACGACAAAGAAGGTGTCCAATTCCCAAACTGGGAAACTGGAATCACCTGATTTGAAAGTGGGATAACTTCTTCATCCCAACTCCTATGAGATTTATTCAACTTCCTGGTAATTCTCCACCACTTTATGTATCCAAATCAAGCTTCTCACAAAGTGATTCATCCTGGTGTGATTCGAACGACGATGAAGCTGTGTTATTCCCAAACTGGGAAACTGGAATCACCTGATTTGAATGTTGGATAACTTCTTCTTGCCAACTCCTATGAGATTTATTCAACTTCCTGGTAATTCTCCACCACTTTATGTATCCAAATCAAGCTTCTCACAAAGTGATTCATCCTGGTGTGATTCGAACGACGATGAAGCTGTGTTATTCCCAAACTGGGAAACTGGAATCACCTGATTTGAAAGTGGGATAACTTCTTCATCCCAACTCCTATGAGATTTATTCAACTTCCTGGTGATTCTCCACCACTTTATGTATCCAAATCAAGCTTCTCACAAAGTGATTCATCCTGGTGTGATTCGAACGACGATGAAGCTGTGTTATTCCCAAACTGGGAAACTGGAATCACCTGATTTGAAAGTGGGATAACTTCTTCATCCCAACTCCTATGAGATTTATTCAACTTCCTGGTGATTCTCCACCACTTTATGTATCCAAATCAAGCTTCTTACAAAGAGATTCGTCCTGGTTTGATTGGAACGACGAAGAAGCTGTGCTATTCCCAAACTAGAATCTGGAATCACCTGATTTGAAAGTTGGATAACTTCTTCATCCCAACTCCTATGATATTTATTCAACTTCCTGGTGATTCTCCACCACTTTATGTATCCAAATCAAGCTTCTTACAAAGAGATTCATCCTGGTTTGAGTGGAACGACGAAGAAGCTGTGGTATTCCCAAACAGGGAAACTGGAATCACCTGATTTGAAAGTGGGATAACTTCTTCATCCCAACTCCTATGAGATTTATTCAACTTCCTGGTGATTCTCCACCACTTTATGTATCCAAATCAAGCTTCTTACAAAGAGATTCGTCCTGGTTTGATTGGAACGACGAAGAAGCTGTGCTATTCCCAAACTAGAATCTGGAATCACCTGATTTGAAAGTTGGATAACTTCTTCATCCTAACTCCTATGAGATTATTCAACTTCCTGGTCATTCTCCACCACTTTATGTATCCAAATCAAGCTTCTCACAAAGTGATTCATCCTGGTTTGATTGGAACGACAGAGAAGGTGTCCAATTCCCAAACTGGGAAACTGGAATCACCTGATTTGAAAGTGGGATAACTTCTTCATCCTAACTCCTATGAGATTTATTCAACTTCCTGGTCATTCTCCACCACTTTATGTATCCAAATCAGGCTTCTCACAAAGTGATTCATCCTGGTTTGATTGGAACGACAAAGAAGCTGTCCTATTCCCAAACTGGGAAACTGGAACCACCTGATTTGAAAGTGGGATAACTTCTTCTTGCCAACTCCTATGAGATTTATTCAACTTTATAATGATTCTCCACCACTTTATGTATCCAAATCAAGCTTCTCACAAAGTGATTCATCCTGGTGTGATTGGAACGACGATGAAGCTGTGCTATTCCCAAACTAGGAAACTGGAATCACTTGATTTGAAAGTGGGATAACTTCTTCATCCCAACTCCTATGAGATTTATTCAACTTCCTGGTCATTCTCCACCACTTTATGTATCCAAATCAAGCTTCTCACAAAGGGATTCATCCTGGTTTTATTGGAACGACGAAGAAGCTGTGCTATTCCCAAACTGGGAAAATGGAATTACCTGATTTGAAAGTTGGATAACTTCTTCTTGCCAACTCCTATGAGATTTATTCAACTTCCTGGTAATTCTCCACCACTTTATGTATCCAAATCAAGCTTCTCACAAAGTGATTCATCCTGGTGTGATTCGAACGACGATGAAGCTGTGTTATTCCCAAACTGGGAAACTGGAATCACCTGATTTGAAAGTGGGATAACTTCTTCATCCCAACTCCTATGATATTTATTCAACTTCCTGGTGATTCTCCACCACTTTTTGTATCCAAATCAAGCTTCTTACAAAGAGATTCATCCTGGTTTGATTGGAACGATGAAGAAGCTGTGGTATTCCCAAAATGGGAAACTGGAAGCACCTGATTTGAAAGTGGGATAACTTCTTCATCCAAACTCCTATGAGATTTATTCAACTTCCTGGTCATTCTCCACCACTTTATGTATCCAAATCAAGCTTCTGACAAAGTGATTCATCCTGGTGTGATTCGAACGACGATGAAGCTGTGTTATTCCCAAACTGGGAAACTGGAATCACCTGATTTGAAAGTGGGATAACTTCTTCATCCCAACTCCTATGATATTTATTCAACTTCCTGGTGATTCTCCACCAATTTATGAATCCAAACCAAGCTTCTTACAAAGATATTCATCCTGGTTTGATTGGAACGACGAAGAAGCTGTGGTATTCCCAAACTGGGAAACTGGAATCACATGATTTGAAAGTTGGATAACTTCTTCATCCCAACTCCTATGAGATTTATTCAACTTCCTGGTGATTCTCCACCACTTTATGTATCCAAATCAAGCTTCTTACAAAGAGATTCGTCCTGGTTTGATTGGAACGACGAAGAAGCTGTGCTATTCCCAAACTAGAATCTGGAATCACCTGCTTTGAAAGTTGGATAACTTCTTCTTGCCAACTCCTATGAGATTTATTCAACTTCCTGGTCATTCTCCACCACTTTATGTATCCAAATCAAGCTTCTCACAAAGTGATTCATCCTGGTTTGATTGGAACGACGAAGAAGCTGTGCTATTCCCACACTGGGAAACTGGAATCACCTGATTTGAAAGTGGGATAACTTCTTCTTCCCAACTCCTATGAGATTTATTCAACTTCCTGGTCATTCTCCACCACTTCATGTATCCAAATCAAGCTTCTCACAAAGTGATTCATCCTGGTTTGATTGGAACGACGAAGAAGCTGTGCTATTCCCAAACTGGGAAACTGGAAGCACCTGATTTGAATGTTGGATAACTTCTTCTTGCCAACTCCTATGAGATTTATTCAACTTCCTGGTCATTCTCCACCACTTTATGTATCCAAATCAAGCTTCTCACAAAGTGATTCATCCTGGTGTGATTCGAACGACGATGAAGCTGTGTTATTCCCAAACTGGGAAACTGAAATCACCTGATTTGAAAGTGGGATAACTTCTTCATCCCAACTCCTATGATATTTATTCAACTTTCTGGTGATTCTCCACCACTTTATGTATCCAAATCCAGCTTCTTACAAAGAGATTCATCCTGGTTTGATTGGAACGACGAAGAAGCTATGGTATTCCCAAACTGGGAAACTGGAATCACCTGATTTGAAAGTGGGATAACTTCTTCATCCCAACTCCTATGAGATTTATTCAACTTCCTGGTAATTCTCCACCACTTTATGTATCCAAATCAAGCTTCTTACAAAGAGATTCATCCTGGTTTTATTGGAACGACGAAGAAGCTGTGCTATTCCCAAACTGGAATCTGGAATCACCTGATTTGAAAGTTGGATAACTTCTTCATCCTAACTCCTATGAGATTTATTCAACTTCTTGGTCATTCTCCACCACTTTATGTATCCAAATAAAGCTTCTCACAAAGTGATTCATCCTGGTTTGATTGGAACGACAAAGAAGGTGTCCAATTCCCAAACTGGGAAACTGGAATCACCTGATTTGAAAGTGGGATAACTTCTTCATCCTAAATCCTATGAGATTTATTCAACTTCCTGGTCATTCTCCACCACTTTATGTATCCAAATCAAGCTTCTCACAAAGTGATTCATCCTGGTTTGATTGGATTGACAAAGAAGCTGTCCTATTCCCAAACTGGGAAACTGGAACCACCTGATTTGAAAGTGGGATAACTTCTTCTTGCCAACTCCTATGAGATTTATTCAACTTCATAATGATTCTCCACCACTTTATGTATCCAAATAAAGCTTCTCACAAAGTGATTCATCCTGGTGTGATTGGAACGACGATGAAGCTGTGCTATTCCCAAACTAGGAAACTGGAATCACCTGATTTGAAAGTGGGATAACTTCTTCATCCCAACTCCTATGAGATTTATTAAACTTCCTGGTCATTCTCCACCACTTTATGTATCCAAATCAAGCTTCTCACAAAGTGATTCATCCTGGTTTGATTGGAACGACGAAGAAGCTGTGCTATTCCCAAACTGGGAAAATGGAATTACCTGATTTGAAAGTTGGATAACTTCTTCTTGCCAACTCCTATGAGATTTATTCAACTTCCTGGTAATTCTCCACCACTTTATTTATCCAAATCAAGCTTCTCACAAAGTGATTCATCCTGGTTTGATTGGAACGACGAAGAAGCTGCGCTATTCCCAAACTGGGAAACTGGAATCACCTGATTTGAAAGTGGGATAACTTCTTCTTCCCAACTCCTATGAGATTTATTCAACTTCCTGGTCATTCTCCACCACTTTATGTATCCAAATCAAGCTTCTCACAAAGTGATTCATCCTGGTGTGATTGGAACGACGATGAAGCTGTGCTATTCCCAAACTAGGAAACTGGAATCACTTGATTTGAAAGTGGGATAACTTCTTCATCCAACTCCTATGAGATTTATTCAACTTCCTGGTCATTCTCCACCACTTTATGTATCCAAATCAAGCTTCTCACAAAGTGATTCATCCTGGTTTTATTGGAACGACGAAGAAGCTGTGCTATTCCCAAACTGGGAAAATGGAATTACCTGATTTGAAAGTTGGATAACTTCTTCTTGCCAACTCCTATGAGATTTATTCAACTTCGTGGTCATTCTCCACTTTTTTATGTATCCATATCAAGCTTCTCATAAAGTAATTCATCCTGGTGTGATTCGAACGACGATGAAGCTGTGTTATTCCCAAACTGGGAAACAGGAATCACCTGATTTGAAAGTGGGATAACTTCTTCATCCCAACTCCTATGAGATTTATTCAACTTCCTGGTCATTCTCCAACAGTTTATGTATCCAAATCAAGCTTCTCACAAAGTGATTCATCCTGGTTTGATTGGAACGACGAAGAAGCTGTGCTATTCCCAAACTGGGAAACTGGAAGCACCTGATTTGAAAGTTGGATAACTTCTTCTTGCCAACTCCTATGAGATTTATTCAACTTCCTGGTCATTCTCCACCACTTTATGTATCCAAATCAAGCTTCTCACAAAGTGATTCATCCTGGTGTGATTCGAACGACGATGAAGCTGTGTTATTCCCAAACTGGGAAACTGTAATCACCTGATTTGAAAGTGGGATAACTTCTTCATCCCAGCTCCTATGATATTTATTCAACTTTCTGGTGATTCTCCACCACTTTATGTATCCAAATACAGCTTCTTACGAAGAGATTCATCCTGGTTTGATTGGAACGACGAAGAAGCTATGGTATTCCCAAACTGGGAAACTGGAATAACCTGATTTGAAAGTGGGATAACTTCTTCATCCCAACTCCTATGAGATTTATTCAACTTCCTGGTGATTCTCCACCACTTTATGTATCCAAATCAAGCTTCTTACAAAGAGATTCATCCTGGTTTTATTGGAACGACGAAGAAGCTGTGCTATTCCCAAACTGGAATCTGGAATCACCTGATTTGAAATTTGGATAACTTCTTCATCCTAACTCCTATGAGATTTATTCAACTTCTTGGTCATTCTCCACCACTTTATGTATCCAAATAAAGCTTCTCACAAAGTGATTCATCCTGGTTTGATTGGAACGACAAAGAAGGTGTCCAATTCCCAAACTGGAAAACTGGAATCACCTGATTTGAAAGTGGGATAACTTCTTCATCCTAAATCCTATGAGATTTATTCAACTTCCTGGTCATTCTCCACCACTTTATGTATCCAAATCAAGCTTCTCACAAAGTGATTCATCCTGTTTTGATTGGAACGACAAAGAAGCTGTCCTATTCCCAAACTGGGAAACTGGAACCACCTGATTTGAAAGTGGGATAACTTCTTCTTGCCAACTCCTATGAGATTTATTCAACTTCATAATGATTCTCCACCACCTTATGTATCCAAATAAAGCTTCTCACAAAGTGATTCATCCTGGTGTGATTGGAACGACGATGAAGCTGTGCTATTCCCAAACTAGGAAACTGGAATCACCTGATTTGAAAGTGGGATAACTTCTTCATCCCTACTCCTATGAGATTTATTAAACTTCCTGGTCATTCTCCACCACTTTATGTATCCAAATCAAGCTTCTCACAAAGTGATTCACCCTGGTTTGATTGGAACGACGAAGAAGCTGAGCTATTCCCAAACTGGGAAAATGGAATTACCTGATTTGAAAGTTGGATAACTTCTTCTTGCCAACTCCTATGAGATTTATTCAACTTCCTGGTAATTCTCCACCACTTTATTTATCCAAATCAAGCTTCTCACAAAGTGATTCATCCTGGTTTGATTGGAACGACGAAGAAGCTGTGCTATTCCCAAACTGGGAAACTGGAATCACCTGATTTGAAAGTGGGATAACTTCTTCTTCCCAACTCCTATGAGATTTATTCAAATTCCTGGTCATTCTCCACCACTTTATGTATCCAAATCAAGCTTCTCACAAAGTGATTCATCCTGGTGTGATTGGAACGACGATGAAGCTGTGCTATTCCCAAACTAGGAAACTGGAATCACTTGATTTGAAAGTGGGATAACTTCTTCATCCCAACTCCTATGAGATTTATTCAACTTCCTGGTCATTCTCCACCACTTTATGTATCCAAATCAAGCTTCTCACAAAGTGATTCATCCTGGTTTTATTGGAACGACGAAGAAGCTGTGCTATTCCCAAACTGGGAAAATGGAATTACCTGATTTGAAAGTTGGATAACTTATTCTTGCCAACTCCTATGAGATTTATTCAACTTCGTGGTCATTCTCCACTTTTTATGTATCCATATCAAGCTTCTCATAAAGTGATTCATCCTGGTGTGATTCGAACGACGATGAAGCTGTGTTATTCCCATACTGGGAAACAGGAATCACCTGATTTGAAAGTGGGGTAACTTCTTCATCCCAACTCCTATGAGATTTATTCAACTTCCTGGTCATTCTCCATCAGTTTATGTATCGAAATCAAGCTTCTCACAAAGTGATTCATCCTGGTTTGATTAGAACGACGAAGAAGCTGTGCTATTCCCAAACTGGGAAACTGGAAGCACCTGATTTGAAAGTTGGATAACTTCTTCTTGCCAACTCCTATGAGATTTATTCAACTTCCTGGTCATTCTCCACCACTTTATGTATCCAAATCAAGCTTCTCACAAAGTGATTCATCCTGGTGTGATTCGAACGACGATGAAGCTGTGTTATTCCCAAACTGGGAAACTGGAATAACCTGATTTGAAAGTGGGATAACTTCTTCATCCCAGCTCCTATGATATTTATTCAACTTCCTGGTGATTCTCCACCACTTTATGTATCCAAATCAAGCTTCTTACAAAGAGATTCATCCTGGTTTGATTGGAACGACGATGAAGCTGTGTTATTCCCAAACTGGGAAACTGGAATCACCTGATTTGAAAGTGGGATAACTTCTTCATCCCAACTCCTATGAGATTTATTCAACTTCCTGGTCATTCTCCACCACTTTATGTATCCAAATCAAGCTTCTGACAAAGTGATTCATCCTGGTGTGATTCGAACGACGATGAAGCTGTGTTATTCCCAAACTGGGAAACTGGAATCACCTGATTTGAAAGTGGGATAACTTCTTCATCCCAGCTCCTATGATATTTATTCAACTTTCTGGTGATTCTCCACCACTTTATGTATCCAAATACAGCTTCTTACGAAGAGATTCATCCTGGTTTGATTGGAACGACGAAGAAGCTATGGTATTCCCAAACTGGGAAACTGGAATAACCTGATTTGAAAGTGGGATAACTTCTTCATCCCAACTCCTATGAGATTTATTCAACTTCCTGGTGATTCTCCACCACTTTATGTATCCAAATCAAGCTTCTTACAAAGAGATTCATCCTGGTTTTATTGGAACGACGAAGAAGCTGTGCTATTCCCAAACTGGAATCTGGAATCACCTGATTTGAAATTTGGATAACTTCTTCATCCTAACTCCTATGAGATTTATTCAACTTCTTGGTCATTCTCCACCACTTTATGTATCCAAATAAAGCTTCTCACAAAGTGATTCATCCTGGTTTGATTGGAACGACAAAGAAGGTGTCCAATTCCCAAACTGGAAAACTGGAATCACCTGATTTGAAAGTGGGATAACTTCTTCATCCTAAATCCTATGAGATTTATTCAACTTCCTGGTCATTCTCCACCACTTTATGTATCCAAATCAAGCTTCTCACAAAGTGATTCATCCTGTTTTGATTGGAACGACAAAGAAGCTGTCCTATTCCCAAACTGGGAAACTGGAACCACCTGATTTGAAAGTGGGATAACTTCTTCTTGCCAACTCCTATGAGATTTATTCAACTTCATAATGATTCTCCACCACCTTATGTATCCAAATAAAGCTTCTCACAAAGTGATTCATCCTGGTGTGATTGGAACGACGATGAAGCTGTGCTATTCCCAAACTAGGAAACTGGAATCACCTGATTTGAAAGTGGGATAACTTCTTCATCCCAACTCCTATGAGATTTATTCAACTTCCTGGTCATTCTCCATCAGTTTATGTATCCAAATCAAGCTTCTCACAAAGTGATTCATCCTGGTTTGATTGGAACGACGAAGAAGCTGTGCTATTCCCAAACTGGGAAACTGGAAGCACCTGATTTGAAAGTTGGATAACTTCTTCTTGCCAACTCCTATGAGATTTATTCAACTTCCTGGTCATTCTCCACCACTTTATGTATCCAAATCAAGCTTCTCACAAAGTGATTCATCCTGGTGTGATTCGAACGACGATGAAGCTGTGTTATTCCCAAACTGGGAAACTGTAATCACCTGATTTGAAAGTGGGATAACTTCTTCATCCCAGCTCCTATGATATTTATTCAACTTTCTGGTGATTCTCCACCACTTTATGTATCCAAATACAGCTTCTTACGAAGAGATTCATCCTGGTTTGATTGGAACGACGAAGAAGCTATGGTATTCCCAAACTGGGAAACTGGAATAACCTGATTTGAAAGTGGGATAACTTCTTCATCCCAACTCCTATGAGATTTATTCAACTTCCTGGTGATTCTCCACCACTTTATGTATCCAAATCAAGCTTCTTACAAAGAGATTCATCCTGGTTTTATTGGAACGACGAAGAAGCTGTGCTATTCCCAAACTGGAATCTGGAATCACCTGATTTGAAATTTGGATAACTTCTTCATCCTAACTCCTATGAGATTTATTCAACTTCTTGGTCATTCTCCACCACTTTATGTATCCAAATAAAGCTTCTCACAAAGTGATTCATCCTGGTTTGATTGGAACGACAAAGAAGGTGTCCAATTCCCAAACTGGAAAACTGGAATCACCTGATTTGAAAGTGGGATAACTTCTTCATCCTAAATCCTATGAGATTTATTCAACTTCCTGGTCATTCTCCACCACTTTATGTATCCAAATCAAGCTTCTCACAAAGTGATTCATCCTGTTTTGATTGGAACGACAAAGAAGCTGTCCTATTCCCAAACTGGGAAACTGGAACCACCTGATTTGAAAGTGGGATAACTTCTTCTTGCCAACTCCTATGAGATTTATTCAACTTCATAATGATTCTCCACCACCTTATGTATCCAAATAAAGCTTCTCACAAAGTGATTCATCCTGGTGTGATTGGAACGACGATGAAGCTGTGCTATTCCCAAACTAGGAAACTGGAATCACCTGATTTGAAAGTGGGATAACTTCTTCATCCCTACTCCTATGAGATTTATTAAACTTCCTGGTCATTCTCCACCACTTTATGTATCCAAATCAAGCTTCTCACAAAGTGATTCACCCTGGTTTGATTGGAACGACGAAGAAGCTGAGCTATTCCCAAACTGGGAAAATGGAATTACCTGATTTGAAAGTTGGATAACTTCTTCTTGCCAACTCCTATGAGATTTATTCAACTTCCTGGTAATTCTCCACCACTTTATTTATCCAAATCAAGCTTCTCACAAAGTGATTCATCCTGGTTTGATTGGAACGACGAAGAAGCTGTGCTATTCCCAAACTGGGAAACTGGAATCACCTGATTTGAAAGTGGGATAACTTCTTCTTCCCAACTCCTATGAGATTTATTCAAATTCCTGGTCATTCTCCACCACTTTATGTATCCAAATCAAGCTTCTCACAAAGTGATTCATCCTGGTGTGATTGGAACGACGATGAAGCTGTGCTATTCCCAAACTAGGAAACTGGAATCACTTGATTTGAAAGTGGGATAACTTCTTCATCCCAACTCCTATGAGATTTATTCAACTTCCTGGTCATTCTCCACCACTTTATGTATCCAAATCAAGCTTCTCACAAAGTGATTCATCCTGGTTTTATTGGAACGACGAAGAAGCTGTGCTATTCCCAAACTGGGAAAATGGAATTACCTGATTTGAAAGTTGGATAACTTATTCTTGCCAACTCCTATGAGATTTATTCAACTTCGTGGTCATTCTCCACTTTTTTATGTATCCATATCAAGCTTCTCATAAAGTGATTCATCCTGGTGTGATTCGAACGACGATGAAGCTGTGTTATTCCCATACTGGGAAACAGGAATCACCTGATTTGAAAGTGGGATAACTTCTTCATCCCAACTCCTATGAGATTTATTCAACTTCCTGGTCATTCTCCATCAGTTTATGTATCGAAATCAAGCTTCTCACAAAGTGATTCATCCTGGTTTGATTAGAACGACGAAGAAGCTGTGCTATTCCCAAACTGGGAAACTGGAAGCACCTGATTTGAAAGTTGGATAACTTCTTCTTGCCAACTCCTATGAGATTTATTCAACTTCCTGGTCATTCTCCACCACTTTATGTATCCAAATCAAGCTTCTCACAAAGTGATTCATCCTGGTGTGATTCGAACGACGATGAAGCTGTGTTATTCCCAAACTGGGAAACTGGAATAACCTGATTTGAAAGTGGGATAACTTCTTCATCCCAGCTCCTATGATATTTATTCAACTTCCTGGTGATTCTCCACCACTTTATGTATCCAAATCAAGCTTCTTACAAAGAGATTCATCCTGGTTTGATTGGAACGACGATGAAGCTGTGTTATTCCCAAACTGGGAAACTGGAATCACCTGATTTGAAAGTGGGATAACTTCTTCATCCCAACTCCTATGAGATTTATTCAACTTCCTGGTCATTCTCCACCACTTTATGTATCCAAATCAAGCTTCTGACAAAGTGATTCATCCTGGTGTGATTCGAACGACGATGAAGCTGTGTTATTCCCAAACTGGGAAACTGGAATCACCTGATTTGAAAGTGGGATAACTTCTTCATCCCAACTCCTATGATATTTATTTAACTTCCTGGTGATTCTCCACCACTTTATGAATCCAAACCAAGCTTCTTACAAAGAGATTCATCCTGGTTTGATTGGAACGACGAAGAAGCTGTGGTATTCCCAAACTGGGAAACTGGAATCACATGATTTGAAAGTGGGATAACTTCTTCATCCCAACTCCTATGAGATTTATTCAACTTCCTGGTGATTCTCCACCACTTTATGTATCCAAATCAAGCTTCTTACAAAGAGATTCGTCCTGGTTTGATTGGAACGACGAAGAAGTTGTGCTATTCCCAAACTAGAATCTGGAATCACCTGATTTGAAAGTTGGATAACTTCTTCTTGCCAACTCCTATGAGATTTATTCAACTTCCTGGTCATTCTCCACCACTTTATGTATCCAAATCAAGCTTCTCACAAAGTGATTCATCCTGGTTTGATTGGAACGACGAAGAAGCTGTGCTATTCCCACACTGGGAAACTGGAATCACCTGATTTGAAAGTTGGATAACTTCTTCTTGCCAACTCCTATGAGATTTATTCAACTTCCTGGTCATTCTCCACCACTTTATGTATCCAAATCAAGCTTCTCACAAAGTGATTCATCCTGGTGTGATTCGAACGACGATGAAGCTGTGTTATTCCCAAACTGGGAAACTGAAATCACCTGATTTGAAAGTGGGATAACTTCTTCATCCCAACTCCTATGATATTTATTCAACTTTCTGGTGATTCTCCACCACTTTATGTATCCAAATCCAGCTTCTTACGAAGAGATTCATCCTGGTTTGATTGGAACGACGAAGAAGCTATGGTATTCCCAAACTGGGAAACTGGAATCACCTGATTTGAAAGTGGGATAACTTCTTCATCCCAACTCCTATGAGATTTATTCAACTTCCTGGTGATTCTCCACCACTTTATGTATCCAAATCAAGCTTCTTACAAAGAGATTCATCCTGGTTTTATTGGAACGACGAAGAAGCTGTGCTATTCCCAAACTGGAATCTGGAATCACCTGATTTGAAAGTTGGATAACTTCTTCATCCTAACTCCTATGAGATTTATTCAACTTCTTGGTCATTCTCCACCACTTTATGTATCCAAATAAAGCTTCTCACAAAGTGATTCATCCTGGTTTGATTGGAACGACAAAGAAGGTGTCCAATTCCCAAACTGGGAAACTGGAATCACCTGATTTGAAAGTGGGATAACTTCTTCATCCTAAATCCTATGAGATTTATTCAACTTCCTGGTCATTCTCCACCACTTTATGTATCCAAATCAAGCTTCTCACAAAGTGATTCATCCTGTTTTGATTGGGACGACAAAGAAGCTGTCCTATTCCCAAACTGGGAAACTGGAACCACCTGATTTGAAAGTGGGATAACTTCTTCTTGCCAACTCCTATGAGATTTATTCAACTTCATAATGATTCTCCACCACTTTATGTATCCAAATAAAGCTTCTCACAAAGTGATTCATCCTGGTGTGATTGGACCGACGATGAAGCTGTGCTATTCCCAAACTAGGAAACTGGAATCACCTGATTTGAAAGTGGGATGACTTCTTCATCCCAACTCCTATGAGATTTATTAAACTTCCTGGTCATTCTCCACCACTTTATGTATCCAAATCAAGCTTCTCACAAAGTGATTCATCCTGGTTTGATTGGAACGACGAAGAAGCTGTGCTATTCCCAAACTGGGAAAATGGAATTACCTGATTTGAAAGTTGGATAACTTCTTCTTGCCAACTCCTATGAGATTTATTCAACTTCCTGGTAATTCTCCACCACTTTATTTATCCAAATCAACCTTCTCACAAAGTGATTCATCCTTGTTTGATTGGAACGACGAAGAAGCTGCGCTATTCCCAAACTGGGAAACTGGAATCACCTGATTTGAAAGTGGGATAACTTCTTCTTCCCAACTCCTATGAGATTTATTCAACTTCCTGGTCATTCTCCACCACTTTATGTATCCAAATCAAGCTTCTCACAAAGTGATTCATCCTGGTGTGATTGGAACGACGAAGAAGCTGTGATATTCCCAAACTAGGAAACTGGAATCACTTGATTTGAAAGTGGGATAACTTCTTCATCCCAACTCCTATGAGATTTATTCAACTTCCTGGTCATTCTCCACCACTTTATTTATCCAAATCAAGCTTCTCACAAAGTGATTCATCCTGGTGTGATTCGAACGACGATGAAGCTGTGTTATTCCCAAACTGGGAAACTGGAATCACCTGATTTGAAAGTGGGATAACTTCTTCATCCCAGCTCCTATGATATTTATTCAACTTCCTGGTGATTCTCCACCACTTTATGTATCCAAATCAAGCTTCTTACAAAGAGATTCATCCTGGTTTGATTGGAACGACGATGAAGCTGTGTTATTCCCAAACTGGGAAACTGGAATCACCTGATTTGAAAGTGGGATAACTTCTTCATCCCAACTCCTATGATATTTATTCAACTTCCTGGTGATTCTCCACCACTTTATGTATCCAAATCAAGCTTCTTACAAAGAGATTCATCCTGGTTTGATTGGAACGATGAAGAAGCTGTGGTATTCCCAAACTGGGAAACTGGAAGCACCTGATTTGAAAGTGGGATCACTTCTTCATCCCAACTCCTATGAGATTTATTCAACTTCCTGGTCATTCTCCACCACTTTATGTATCCAAATCAAGCTTCTGACAAAGTGATTCATCCTGGTGTGATTCGAACGACGATGAAGCTGTGTTATTCCCAAACTGGGAAACTGGAATCACCTGATTTGAAAGTGGGATAACTTCTTCATCCCAACTCCTATGATATTTATTCAACTTCCTGGTGATTCTCCACCACTTTATGAATCCAAACCAAGCTTCTTACAAAGAGATTCATCCTGGTTTGATTGGAACGACGAAGAAGCTGTGGTATTCCCAAACTGGGAAACTGGAATCACATGATTTGAAAGTGGGATAACTTCTTCATCCCAACTCCTATGAGATTTATTCAACTTCCTGGTGATTCTCCACCAATTTATGTATCCAAATCAAGGTTCTTACAAAGAGATTCGTCCTGGTTTGATTGGAACGACGAAGAAGCTGTGTTATTCCCAAACTAGAATCTGGAATCACCTGATTTGAAAGTTGGATAACTTCTTCTTGCCAACTCCTATGAGATTTATTCAACTTCCTGGTCATTCTCCACCACTTTATGTATCCAAATCAAGCTTCTCACAAAGTGATTCATCCTGGTTTGATTGGAACGACGAAGAAGCTGTGCTATTCCCACACTGGGAAACTGGAATCACCTGATTTGAAAGTGGGATAACTTCTTCTTCCCAACTCCTATGAGATTTATTCAACTTCCTGGTCATTCTCCACCACTTCATGTATCCAAATCAAGCTTCTCACAAAGTGATTCATCCTGGTTTGATTGGAACGACGAAGAAGCTGTGCTATTCCCAAACTGGGAAACTGGAAGCACCTGATTTGAAAGTTGGATAACTTCTTCTTGCCAACTATGAGATTTATTCAACTTCCTGGTCATTCTCCACCACTTTATGTATCCAAATCAAGCTTCTCACAAAGTGATTCATCCTGGTGTGATTCGAACGACGATGAAGCTGTGTTATTCCCAAACTGGGAAACTGAAATCACCTGATTTGAAAGTGGGATAACTTCTTCATCCCAACTCCTATGATATTTATTCAACTTTCTGGTGATTCTCCACCACTTTATGTATCCAAATCCAGCTTCTTACAAAGAGATTCATCCTGGTTTGATTGGAACGACGAAGAAGCTATGGTATTCCCAAACTGGGAAACTGGAATCACCTGATTTGAAAGTGGGATAACTTCTTCATCCCAACTCCTATGAGATTTATTCAACTTCCTGGTGATTCTCCACCACTTTATGTATCCAAATCAAGCTTCTTACAAAGAGATTCATCCTGGTTTTATTGGAACGACGAAGAAGCTGTGCTATTCCCAAACTGGAATCTGGAATCACCTGATTTGAAAGTTGGATAACTTCTTCATCCTAACTCCTATGAGATTTATTCAACTTCTTGGTCATTCTCCACCACTTTATGTATCCAAATAAAGCTTCTCACAAAGTGATTCATCCTGGTTTGATTGGAACGACAAAGAAGGTGTCCAATTCCCAAACTGGGAAACTGGAATCACCTGATTTGAAAGTGGGATAACTTCTTCATCCTAAATCCTATGAGATTTATTCAACTTCCTGGTCATTCTCCACCACTTTATGTATCCAAATCAAGCTTCTCACAAAGTGATTCATCCTGTTTTGATTGGAACGACAAAGAAGCTGTCCTATTCCCAAACTGGGAAACTGGAACCACCTGATTTGAAAGTGGGATAACTTCTTCTTGCCAACTCCTATGAGATTTATTCAACTTCATAATGATTCTCCACCACTTTATGTATCCAAATAAAGCTTCTCACAAAGTGATTCATCCTGGTGTGATTGGAACGACGATGAAGCTGTGCTATTCCCAAACTAGGAAACTGGAATCACCTGATTTGAAAGTGGGATAACTTCTTCATCCCAACTCCTATGAGATTTATTAAACTTCCTGGTCATTCTCCACCACTTTATGTATCCAAATCAAGCTTCTCACAAAGTGATTCATCCTGGTTTGATTGGAACGACGAAGAAGCTGTGCTATTCCCAAACTGGGAAAATGGAATTACCTGATTTGAAAGTTGGATAACTTCTTCTTGCCAACTCCTATGAGATTTATTCAACTTCCTGGTAATTCTCCACCACTTTATGTATCCAAATCAAGCTTCTCACAAAGTGATTCATCCTGGTTTGATTGGAACGACGAAGAAGCTGTGCTATTCCCAAACTGGGAAACTGGAATCACCTGATTTGAAAGTGGGATAACTTCTTCTTCCCAACTCCTATGAGATTTATTCAACTTCCTGGTCATTCTCCACCACTTTATGTATCCAAATCAAGCTTCTCACAAAGTGATTCATCCTGGTTTTATTGGAACGACGAAGAAGCTGTGCTATTCCCAAACTGGGAAAATGGAATTACCTGATTTGAAAGTTGGATAACTTCTTCTTGCCAACTCCTATGAGATTTATTCAACTTCGTGGTCATTCTCCCACTTTTTATGTATCCATATCAAGCTTCTCATAAAGTGATTCATCCTGGTGTGATTCGAACGACGATGAAGCTGTGTTATTCCCAAACTGGGAAACAGGAATCACCTGATTTGAAAGTGGGATAACTTCTTCATCCCAACTCCTATGAGATTTATTCAACTTCCTGGTCATTCTCCATCACTTTATGTATCCAAATCAAGCTTCTCACAAAGTGATTCATCCTGGTTTGATTGGAACGACGAAGAAGCTGTGCTATTCCCAAACTGGGAAACTGGAAGCACCTGATTTGAAAGTTGGATAACTTCTTCTTGCCAACTCCTATGAGATTTATTCAACTTCCTGGTCATTCTCCACCACTTTATGTATCCAAATCAAGCTTCTCACAAAGTGATTCATCCTGGTGTGATTCGAACGACGATGAAGCTTTGTTATTCCCAAACTGGGAAACTGGAATCACCTGATTTGAAAGTGGGATAACTTCTTCATCCCAGCTCCTATGATATTTATTCAACTTCCTGGTGATTCTCCACCACTTTATGTATCCAAATCAAGCTTCTTACAAAGAGATTCATCCTGGTTTGATTGGAACGACGATGAAGCTGTGTTATTCCCAAACTGGGAAACTGGAATCACCTGATTTGAAAGTGGGATAACTTCTTCATCCCAACTCCTATGATATTTATTCAACATTCTGGTGATTCTCCACCACTTTATGTATCCAAATCCAGCTTCTTACGAAGAGATTCATCCTGGTTTGATTGGAACGACGAAGAAGCTATGGTATTCCCAAACTGGGAAACTGGAATCACCTGATTTGAAAGTGGGATAACTTCTTCATCCCAACTCCTATGAGATTTATTCAACTTCCTGGTGATTCTCCACCACTTTATGTATCCAAATCAAGCTTCTTACAAAGAGATTCATCCTGGTTTTATTGGAACGACGAAGAAGCTGTGCTATTCCCAAACTGGAATCTGGAATCACCTGATTTGAAAGTTGGATAACTTCTTCATCCTAAATCCTATGAGATTTATTCAACTTCTTGGTCATTCTCCACCACTTTATGTATCCAAATAAAGCTTCTCACAAAGTGATTCATCCTGGTTTGATTGGAACGACAAAGAAGGTGTCCAATTCCCAAACTGGGAAACTGGAATCACCTGATTTGAAAGTGGGATAACTTCTTCATCCTAAATCCTATGAGATTTATTCAACTTCCTGGTCATTCTCCACCACTTTATGTATCCAAATCAAGCTTCTCAAAAAGTGATTCATCCTGTTTTGATTGGAACGACAAAGAAGCTGTCCTATTCCCAAACTGGGAAACTGGAACCACCTGATTTGAAAGTGGGATAACTTCTTCTTGCCAACTCCTATGAGATTTATTCAACTTCATAATGATTCTCCACCACTTTATGTATCCAAATCAAGCTTCTCACAAAGTGATTCATCCTGGTTTGATTGGAACGACGAAGAAGCTGTGCTATTCCCACACTGGGAAACTGGAATCACCTGATTTGAAAGTGGGATAACTTCTTCATCCCAACTCCTATGAGATTTATTAAACTTCCTGGTCATTCTCCACCACTTTATGTATCCAAATCAAGCTTCTCACAAAGTGATTCATCCTGGTTTGATTGGAACGACGAAGAAGCTGTGCTATTCCCAAACTGGGAAAATGGAAGCACCTGATTTGAAAGTTGGATAACTTCTTCTTGCCAACTCCTATGAGATTTATTCAACTTCCTGGTCATTCTCCACCACTTTATGTATCCAAATCAAGCTTCTCACAAAGTGATTCATCCTGGTGTGATTCGAACGACGATGAAGCTGTGTTATTCCCAAACTGGGAAACTGGAATCACCTGATTTGAAAGTGGGATAACTTCTTCATCCCAACTCCTATGATATTTATTCAACTTTCTGGTGATTCTCCACCACTTTATGTATCCAAATCCAGCTTCTTACAAAGAGATTCATCCTGGTTTGATTGGAACGACGAAGAAGCTATGGTATTCCCAAACTGGGAAACTGGAATCACCTGATTTGAAAGTGGGATAACTTCTTCATCCCAACTCCTATGAGATTTATTCAACTTCCTGGTGATGCTCCACCACTTTATGTATCCAAATCAAGCTTCTTACAAAGAGATTCATCCTGGTTTTATTGGAACGACGAAGAAGCTGTGCTATTCCCAAACTGGAATCTTGAATCACCTGATTTGAAAGTTGGATAACTTCTTCTTGCCAACTCCTATGAGATTTATTCAACTTCTTGGTCATTCTCCACCACTTTATGTATCCAAATCAAGCTTCTCACAAAGTGATTCATCCTGGTGTGATTCGAACGACGATGAAGCTGTGTTATTCCCAAACTGGGAAACTGAAATCACCTGATTTGAAAGTGGGATAACTTCTTCATCCCAACTCCTATGATATTTATTCAACTTTCTGGTGATTCTCCACCACTTTATGAATCCAAACCAAGCTTCTTACAAAGAGATTCATCCTGGTTTGATTGGAACGACGAAGAAGCTGTGGTATTCCCAAACTGGGAAACTGGAATCACATGATTTGAAAGTGGGATAACTTCTTCATCCCAACTCCTATGAGATTTATTCAACTTCCTGGTGATTCTCCACCACTTTATGTATCCAAATCAAGCTTCTTACAAAGAGATTCGTCCTGGTTTGATTGGAACGACGAAGAAGCTGTGTTATTCCCAAACTAGAATCTGGAATCACCTGATTTGAAAGTTGGATAACTTCTTCTTGCCAACTCCTATGAGATTTATTCAACTTCCTGGTCATTCTCCACCACTTTATGTATCCAAATCAAGCTTCTCACAAAGTGATTCATCCTGGTTTGATTGGAACGACGAAGAAGCTGTGCTATTCCCACACTGGGAAACTGGAATCACCTGATTTGAAAGTGGGATAACTTCTTCTTCCCAACTCCTATGAGATTTATTAAACTTCCTGGTCATTCTCCACCACTTCATGTATCCAAATCAAGCTTCTCACAAAGTGATTCATCCTGGTTTGATTGGAACGACGAAGAAGCTGTGCTATTCCCAAACTGGGAAACTGGAAGCACCTGATTTGAAAGTTGGATAACTTCTTCTTGCCAACTCCTATGAGATTTATTCAACTTCCTGGTGATTCTCCACCACTTTATATATCCAAATCAAGCTTCTCACAAAGTTATTCATCCTGGTTTGATTGGAACGACGAAGAAGCTATGGTATTCCCAAACTGGGAAACTGGAATCACCTGATTTGAAAGTGGGATAACTTCTTCATCCCAACTCCTATGAGATTTATTCAACTTCCTGGTGATGCTCCACCACTTTATGTATCCAAATCAAGCTTCTTACAAAGAGATTCATCCTGGTTTTATTGGAACGACGAAGAAGCTGTGCTATTCCCAAACTGGAATCTTGAATCACCTGATTTGAAAGTTGGATAACTTCTTTATCCTAACTCCTATGAGATTTATTCAACTTCTTGGTCATTCTCCACCACTTTATGTATCCAAATAAAGCTTCTCACAAAGTGATTCATCATGGTTTGATTGGAACGACAAAGAAGGTGTCCAATTCCCAAACTGGGAAACTGGAATCACCTGATTTGAAAGTGGGATAACTTCTTCATCCTAAATCCTATGAGATTTATTCAACTTCCTGGTCATTCTCCACCACTTCATGTATCCAAATCAAGCTTCTCACAAAGTGATTCATCCTGGTTTGATTGGAACGACGAAGAAGCTGTGCTATTCCCAAACTGGGAAACTGGAAGCACCTGATTTGAAAGTTGGATAACTTCTTCTTGCCAACTCCTATGAGATTTATTCAACTTCCTGGTCATTCTCCACCACTTTATGTATCCAAATCAAGCTTCTCACAAAGTGATTCATCCTGGTGTGATTCGAACGACGATGAAGCTGTGTTATTCCCAAACTGGGAAACTGAAATCACCTGATTTGAAAGTGGGATAACTTCTTCATCCCAACTCCTATGATATTTATTCAACTTTCTGGTGATTCTCCACCACTTTATGTATCCAAATCCAGCTTCTTACAAAGAGATTCATCCTGGTTTGATTGGAACGACGAAGAAGCTATGGTATTCCCAAACTGGGAAACTGGAATCACCTGATTTGAAAGTGGGATAACTTCTTCATCCCAACTCCTATGAGATTTATTTAACTTCCTGGTGATTCTCCACCACTTTATGTATCCAAATCAAGCTTCTTACAAAGAGATTCATCCTGGTTTTATTGGAACGACGAAGAAGCTGTGCTATTCCCAAACTGGAATCTGGAATCACCTGATTTGAAAGTTGGATAACTTCTTCATCCTAACTCCTATGAGATTTATTCAACTTCTTGGTCATTCTCCACCACTTTATGTATCCAAATAAAGCTTCTCACAAAGTGATTCATCCTGGTTTGATTGGAACGACAAAGAAGGTGTCCAATTCCCAAACTGGGAAACTGGAATCACCTGATTTGAAAGTGGGATAACTTCTTCATCCTAAATCCTATGAGATTTATTCAACTTCCTGGTCATTCTCCACCACTTTATGTATCCAAATCAAGCTTCTCACAAAGTGATTCATCCTGTTTTGATTGGAACGACAAAGAAGCTGTCCTATTCCCAAACTGGGAAACTGGAACCACCTGATTTGAAAGTGGGATAACTTCTTCTTGCCAACTCCTATGAGATTTATTCAACTTCATAATGATTCTCCACCACTTTATGTATCCAAATAAAGCTTCTCACAAAGTGATTCATCCTGGTGTGATTGGAACGACGATGAAGCTGTGCTATTCCCAAACTAGGAAACTGGAATCACCTGATTTGAAAGTGGGATAACTTCTTCATCCCAACTCCTATGAGATTTATTAATCTTCCTGGTCATTCTCCACCACTTTATGTATCCAAATCAAGCTTCTCACAAAGTGATTCATCCTGGTTTGATTGGAACGACGAAGAAGCTGTGCTATTCCCAAACTGGGAAAATGGAATTACCTGATTTGAAAGTTGGATAACTTCTTCTTGCCAACTCCTATGAGATTTATTCAACTTCCTGGTAATTCTCCACCACTTTATGTATCCAAATCAAGCTTCTCACAAAGTGATTCATCCTGGTTTGATTGGAACGACGAAGAAGCTGTGCTATTCCCAAACTGGGAAACTGGAATCACCTGATTTGAAAGTGGGATAACTTCTTCTTCCCAACTCCTATGAGATTTATTCAACTTCCTGGTCATTCTCCACCACTTTATGTATCCAAATCAAGCTTCTCACAAAGTGATTCATCCTGGTTTTATTGGAACGACGAAGAAGCTGTGCTATTCCCAAACTGGGAAAATGGAATTACCTGATTTGAAAGTTGGATAACTTCTTCTTGCCAACTCCTATGAGATTTATTCAACTTCCTGGTCATTCTCCACCACTTTATGTATCCAAATCAAGCTTCTCACAAAGTGATTCATCCTGGTGTGATTCGAACGACGATGAAGCTGTGTTATTCCCAAACTGGGAAACTGGAATCACCTGATTTGAAAGTGGGATAACTTCTTCATCCCAGCTCCTATGATATTTATTCAACTTCCTGGTGATTCTCCACCACTTTATGTAACCAAATCAAGCTTCTTACAAAGAGATTCATCCTGGTTTGATTGGAACGACGATGAAGCTGTGTTATTCCCAAACTGGGAAACTGGAATCCCCTGATTTGAAAGTGGGATAACTTCTTCATCCCAACTCCTATGATATATATTCAACTTCCTGGTGATTCTCCACCACTTTATGTATCCAAATCAAGCTTCTTACAAAGAGATTCATCCTGGTTTGATTGGAACGATGAAGAAGCTGTGGTATTCCCAAACTGGGAAACTGGAATCACCTGATTTGAAAGTGGGATAACTTCGTCATCCCAACTCCTATGAGATTTATTCAACTTCCTGGTGATTCTCCACCACTTTATGTATCCAAATCAAGCTTCTTACAAAGAGATTCATCCTGGTTTGATTGGAACGACGAAGAAGCTATGCTATTCCCAAACTGGAATTTGGAATCACCTGATTTGAAAGTTGGATAACTTCTTCATCCTAACTCCTATGAGATTTATTTAACTTCCTGGTTATTCTCCACCACTTTATGTATCCAAATCAAGCTTCTCACAAAGTGATTCATCCTGGTTTGATTGGAACGACAAAGAAGGTGTCGAATTCCCAAACTGGGAAACTGGAATCACCTGATTTGAAAGTGGGATAACTTCTTCATCCTAACTCCTATGAGATTTATTCAACTTCCTGGTCATTCTCCACCACTTTATGTATCCAAATCAAGCTTCTCACAAAGTGATTCATCCTGGTTTGATTGGAACGACAAAGAAGCTGTCCTATTCCCAAACTGGGAAACTGGAACCACCTGATTTGAAAGTGGGATAACTTCTTCTTGCCAACTCCTATGAGATTTATTCAACTTCATAATGATTCTCCACCACTTTATGTATCCAAATCAAGCTTCTCACAAAGTGATTCATCCTGGTGTGATTGGAACGACGATGAAGCTGTGCTATTCCCAAACTAGGAAACTGGAATCACTTGATTTGAAAGTGGGATAACTTCTTCATCCCAACTCCTATGAGATTTATTCAACTTCCTGGGCATTCTCCACCACTTTATGTATCCAAATCAAGCTTCTCACAAAGGGATTCATCCTGGTTTTATTGGAACGACGAAGAAGCTGTGCTATTCCCAAACTGGGAAAATGGAATTACCTGATTTGAAAGTTGGATAACTTCTTCTTGCCAACTCCTATGAGATTTATTCAACTTCCTAGTCATTCTCCACTTTTTTATGTATCCATATCAAGCTTCTCATAAAGTGATTCATCCTGGTTTGATTGGAACGACGATTAAGCTGTGTTATTCCCAAACTGGGAAACAGGAATCACATGGTTTGAAAGTGGGATAACTTCTTCATCCCAACTCCTATGAGATTTATTCAACTTCCTGGTCATTCTCCACCACTTCATGTATCCAAATCAAGCTTCTCACAAAGTGATTCATCCTGGTTTGATTGGAACGACGAAGAAGCTGTGCTATTCCCAAACTGGGAAACTGGAAGCACCTGATTTGAAAGTTGGATAACTTCTTCTTGCCAACTCCTATGAGATTTATTCAACTTCCTGGTAATTCTCCACCACTTTATGTATCCAAATAAAGCTTCTCACAAAGTGATTCATCCTGGTGTGATTCGAACGACGATGAAGCTGTGTTATTCCCAAACTGGGAAACTGGAATCACCTGATTTGAAAGTGGGATAACTTCTTCATCCCAACTCCTATGATATTTATTCAACTTCCTGGTGATTCTCCACCACTTTATGTATCCAAATCAAGCTTCTTACAAAGAGATTCGTCCTGGTTTGATTGGAACGATGAAGAAGCTGTGGTATTCCCAAACTGGGAAACTGGAAGCACCTGATTTGAAAGTGGGATAACTTCTTCATCCCAACTCCTATGAGATTTATTCAACTTCCTGGTCATTCTCCACCACTTTATGTATCCAAATCAAGCTTCTGACAAAGTTATTCATCCTGGTGTGATTCGAACGACGATGAAGCTGTGTTATTCCCAACCTGGGAAACTGGAATCACCTGATTTGAAAGTGGGATAACTTCTTCATCCCAACTCCTATGATATTTATTCAACTTCCTGGTGATTCTCCACCACTTTATGAATCCAAACCAAGCTTCTTACAAAGAGATTCATCCTGGTTTGATTGGAACGACGAAGAAGCTGTGGTATTCCCAAACTGGGAAACTGGAATCACATGATTTGAAAGTGGGATAACTTCTTCATCCCAACTCCTATGAGATTTATTCAACTTCCTAGTGATTCTCCACCACTTTATGTATCCAAATCAAGCTTCTTACAAAGAGATTCATCCTGGTCTGATTCGAACGACGATGAAGCTGTGTTATTCCCAAACTGGGAAACTGGAATCACCTGATTTGAAAGTGGGATAACTTCTTCATCCCAACTCCTATGATATTTATTCAACTTCCTGGGCATTCTCCACCACTTTATGTATCCAAATCAAGCTTCTTACAAAGAGATTCGTCCTGGTTTGATTGGAACGACGAAGAAGCTGTGTTATTCCCAAACTAGAATCTGGAATCACCTGATTTGAAAGTTGGATAACTTCTTCTTGCCAACTCCTATGAGATTTATTCAACTTCCTGGTCATTCTCCACCACTTTATGTATCCAAATCAAGCTTCTCACAAAGTGATTCATCCTGGTTTGATTGGAACGATGAAGAAGCTGTGCTATTCCCACACTGGGAAACTGGAATCACCTGATTTGAAAGTGGGATAACTTCTTCTTCCCAACTCCTATGAGATTTATTCAACTTCCTGGTCATTCTCCACCACTTCATGTATCCAAATCAAGCTTCTCACAAAGTGATTCATCCTGGTTTGATTGGAACGACGAAGAAGCTGTGCTATTCCCAAACTGGGAAACTGGAAGCACCTGATTTGAAAGTTGGATAACTTCTTCTTGCCAACTCCTATGAGATTTATTCAACTTCCTGGTCATTCTCCACCACTTTATGTATCCAAATCAAGCTTCTCACAAAGTGATTCATCCTGGTGTGATTCGAACGACGATGAAGCTGTGTTATTCCCAAACTGGGAAACTGAAATCACCTGATTTGAAAGTGGGATAACTTCTTCATCCCAACTCCTATGATATTTATTCAACTTTCTGGTGATTCTCCACCACTTTATGTATCCAAATCCAGCTTCTTACAAAGAGATTCATCCTGGTTTGATTGGAACGACGAAGAAGCTATGGTATTCCCAAACTGGGAAACTGGAATCACCTGATTTGAAAGTGGGATAACTTCTTCATCCCAACTCCTATGAGATTTATTCAACTTCCTGGTGATGCTCCACCACTTTATGTATCCAAATCAAGCTTCTTACAAAGAGATTCATCCTGGTTTTATTGGAACGACGAAGAAGCTGTGCTATTCCCAAACTGGAATCTTGAATCACCTGATTTGAAAGTTGGATAACTTCTTTATCCTAACTCCTATGAGATTTATTCAACTTCTTGGTCATTCTCCACCACTTTATGTTTCCAAATAAAGCTTCTCACAAAGTGATTCATCCTGGTTTGATTGGAACGTCAAAGAAGGTGTCCAATTCCCAAACTGGGAAACTGGAATCACCTGATTTGAAAGTGGGATAACTTCTTCATCCTAAATCCTATGAGATTTATTCAACTTCCTGGTCATTCTCCACCACTTCATGTATCCAAATCAAGCTTCTCACAAAGTGATTCATCCTGGTTTGATTGGAACGACGAAGAAGCTGTGCTATTCCCAAACTGGGAAACTGGAAGCACCTGATTTGAAAGTTGGATAACTTCTTCTTGCCAACTCCTATGAGATTTATTCAACTTCCTGGTCATTCTCCACCACTTTATGTATCCAAATCAAGCTTCTCACAAAGTGATTCATCCTGGTGTGATTGGAACGACGATGAAGCTGTGTTATTCCCAAACTGGGAAACTGAAATCACCTGATTTGAAAGTGGGATAACTTCTTCATCCCAACTCCTATGATATTTATTCAACTTTCTGGTGATTCTCCACCACTTTATGTATCCAAATCCAGCTTCTTACAAAGAGATTCATCCTGGTTTGATTGGAACGACGAAGAAGCTATGGTATTCCCAAACTGGGAAACTGGAATCACCTGATTTGAAAGTGGGATAACTTCTTCATCCCAACTCCTATGATATTTATTCAACTTTCTGGTGATTCTCCACCACTTTATGTATCCAAATCCAGCTTCTTACAAAGAGATTCATCCTGGTTTGATTGGAACGACGAAGAAGCTATGGTATTCCCAAACTGGGAAACAGGAATCACATGGTTTGAAAGTGGGATAACTTCTTCATCCTAACTCCTATGAGATTTATTCAACTTCCTGGTCATTCTCCACCACTTTATGTATCCAAATCAAGCTTCTCACAAAGTGATTCATCCTGGTTTGATTGGAACGACGAAGAAGCTGTGCTATTCCCAAACTGGGAAACTGGAAGCACCTGATTTGAAAGTTGGATAACTTCTTCTTGCCAACTCCTATGAGATTTATTCAACTTCCTGGTAATTCTCCACCACTTTATGTATCCAAATAAAGCTTCTCACAAAGTGATTCATCCTGGTGTGATTCGAACGACGATGAAGCTGTGTTATTCCCAAACTGGGAAACTGGAATCACCTGATTTGAAAGTGGGATAACTTCTTCATCCCAACTCCTATGATATTTATTCAACTTCCTGGTGATTCTCCACCACTTTATGTATCCAAATCAAGCTTCTTACAAAGAGATTCGTCCTGGTTTGATTGGAACGATGAAGAAGCTGTGGTATTCCCAAACTGGGAAACTGGAAGCACCTGATTTGAAAGTGGGATAACTTCTTCATCCCAACTCCTATGAGATTTATTCAACTTCCTGGTCATTCTCCACCACTTTATGTATCCAAATCAAGCTTCTGACAAAGTTATTCATCCTGGTGTGATTCGAACGACGATGAAGCTGTGTTATTCCCAACCTGGGAAACTGGAATCACCTGATTTGAAAGTGGGATAACTTCTTCATCCCAACTCCTATGATATTTATTCAACTTCCTGGTGATTCTCCACCACTTTATGAATCCAAACCAAGCTTCTTACAAAGAGATTCATCCTGGTTTGATTGGAACGACGAAGAAGCTGTGGTATTCCCAAACTGGGAAACTGGAATCACATGATTTGAAAGTGGGATAACTTCTTCATCCCAACTCCTATGAGATTTATTCAACTTCCTGGTGATTCTCCACCACTTTATGTATCCAAATCAAGCTTCTTACAAAGAGATTCATCCTGGTCTGATTCGAACGACGATGAAGCTGTGTTATTCCCAAACTGGGAAACTGGAATCACCTGATTTGAAAGTGGGATAACTTCTTCATCCCAACTCCTATGATATTTATTCAACTTCCTGGGCATTCTCCACCACTTTATGTATCCAAATCAAGCTTCTTACAAAGAGATTCGTCCTGGTTTGATTGGAACGACGAAGAAGCTGTGTTATTCCCAAACTAGAATCTGGAATCACCTGATTTGAAAGTTGGATAACTTCTTCTTGCCAACTCCTATGAGATTTATTCAACTTCCTGGTCATTCTCCACCACTTTATGTATCCAAATCAAGCTTCTCACAAAGTGATTCATCCTGGTTTGATTGGAACGATGAAGAAGCTGTGTTATTCCCAAACTGGGAAACTGGAATCACCTGATTTGAAAGTGGGATAACTTCTTCATCCCAACTCCTATGATATTTATTCAACTTCCTGGTGATTCTCCACCACTTTATGTATCCAAATCAAGCTTCTTACAAAGAGATTCGTCCTGGTTTGATTGGAACGATGAAGAAGCTGTGGTATTCCCAAACTGGGAAACTGGAAGCACCTGATTTGAAAGTGGGATAACTTCTTCATCCCAACTCCTATGAGATTTATTCAACTTCCTGGTCATTCTCCACCACTTTATGTATCCAAATCAAGCTTCTGACAAAGTTATTCATCCTGGGTGTGATTCGAACGACGATGAAGCTGTGTTATTCCCAACCTGGGAAACTGGAATCACCTGATTTGAAAGTGGGATAACTTCTTCATCCCAAACTCCTATGATATTTATTCAACTTCCTGGTGATTCTCCACCACTTTATGAATCCAAACCAAGCTTCTTACAAAGAGATTCATCCTGGTTTGATTGGAACGACGAAGAAGCTGTGGTATTCCCAAACTGGGAAACTGGAATCACCTGATTTGAAAGTGGGATAACTTCTTCATCCCAACTCCTATGAGATTTATTCAACTTCCTGGTGATTCTCCACCACTTTATGTATCCAAATCAAGCTTCTTACAAAGAGATTCATCCTGGTTTGATTGGAACGACGAATGAAGCTGTGTTATTCCCAAACTGGGAAACTGGAATCACCTGATTTGAAAGTGGGATAACTTCTTCATCCCAACTCCTATGAGATTTATTCAACTTCCTGGTGATTCTCCACCACTTTATGTATCCAAATCAAGCTTCTTACAAAGAGATCATCCTGGTTTTGATTGGAACGACGAAGAAGCTCTGGCTATTCCCAAACTGGAATCTGGAATCACCTGATTTGAAAGTGGGATAACTTCTTTCATGCCAACTCCTATGAGATTTATTCAACTTCTGGTCATTCTCCACCACTTTATGTATCCAAATCAAGCTTCTACAAAGTGATTCATCCTGGTTTGATTGGAACGACAAAGAAGGCTGTCCTATTCCCAAACTGGGAAACTGGAATCACCTGATTTGAAAGTGGGATAACTTCTCATCCCTAACTCCTATGAGATTTATTCAACTTTCCTGGTCCTTCTCCACCACTTCATGTATCCAAATCAAGCTTCTCACAAAGTGATTCATCCTGGTTTGATTGGAACGACGAAGAAGCTGTGCTATTCCCAAACTGGGAAACTGGAAGCACCTGATTTGAAAGTGGATAACTTCTTCTGCCAACTCCTATGAGATTTATTCAACTTCCTCATTCTCATCCCTTTATTTCCTCAAGCTTCTCACAAAGTGATTCATCCTGGTGTGATTCGAACGACGATGAAGCTGTGTTATTCCCAAACTGGGAAACTGAATCACCTGATTTGAAAGTGGGATACTTCTTCATCTCAACTCCTATGATATTTATTCAACTTTCTGGTGATTCTCCACCACTTTATGTATCCAAATCCAGCTTCTTACAAAGAGATTCATCCTGGTTTGATTGGAACGACGAA